>VZRX01018663.1:68352-89282 GCA_013398075.1 Notiomystis cincta | reverse complement strand
GATAAAATTATTTCTGTTGCACGACCTGGCCAGAACACCACCATGGCCAAAATAAAGCGGTTCCTCAATTCTCTAACACTAAAAAAACAGATGTTGCTGGAGAGTTTTGGTTTTCCACGCAGTTCTGGTGACATTTCCAAGCTCTCCTGCCCTCTTGGTGCTGCCAGAGCTCCACAGGTGAAGGTGTAAAACCCTGGCAGGGCCACTCTCTGCACTCCCCCAGCAGAGAAGGACGTGCCCTGCTCCCAGCTGGGGCAAGTGCTGCTGATTTGAGCCTGTCCCACCCTGGGACCCCCTGTGCTCGCTGGTGTTGCTCTGTACAGGACTTGTGTCAGGAAAATTAATCCCCAAACACCACAGGTTTATGTCCAAAAAGGAGACAGAGGAGTCCTGTAACTTTATTTGAATAAAGGGAGAGGCCATGGGGCATTTCCCATGGGATCTCTCAAATTTTTGGAGGACACAGCCTCCTTTTTATCCCAATTTCAGGGCCGCATTGCCCTCTCTCTTTCCCCCTTGGCTGAGGTACCTGAGAGGTACAGACTTCCCAGAGCACCTAATATCCCCTTCTAATGTATATTCCATCACACACACACTTTTTTGGGTCTTTTCTTTGTGTCAATCAGTGGAATTCCTATGGAATTGATGGAATCCTTCCCATTGTTTCTTTTCTCTCTCAGTGCTAATTTTATCTACCAGCAGACCCAGGGTTTTTTTGTGAAGACAAGTCCCTCCTTCCTTCCAGGACAAAGCTGGGACACTTGGGATTGTTCTGTAAAAGTGTCCCAAGAGCTCCTCAGGACCTGGGGCTTGAAGCATCAGGTGTCCAAACTGTCCCTAAAGCTCACCCTGAGAGACTCCAGGATCTTCTCCAACAGCCTGGGTGCATGGAGGGGACATCATCCCCTCCCATGTCACATCCTCCAGGCTGGAGATACCTGACTGAGGGCAAGTCCCTGAGAGCAATTCCCATTTTTTATGGATTTAGCATTTTAATGGGTATCAAGAATGGGTAAAATCAGGTGCTTGCAAGAGTCAAGAGCAGTCTTTGAAAATTTGGTGGTTTTTGAGCTGTGACAGAAAGGGTTGTGAATTAATTGGCTCAGTTTTTATTGGGATAGAAATGGATAAAGCTTTGGGGGAAGGAGCTGCTGGCTGCCTGTGGCCAGAGGGAGCAGGGGCAAGCAGAGGTGGCTGCAGGCACCAGCCTGACTCAGGAGGAACTTCCTGAGAGCTGGATTTAGGCTGTGCCAAGGCATGTGGGAAAGCCTCCCAAACCACCAGCATTCCATCAACTATTTAGTTATTTAAAACATCTCTCCTTCCTCCTGACTAAGAGGCAGCGACTCCTTTTGGGTTTAATGCATTTTCAGAGCAGCTGAAACTATAGATGTATTTATATATGAAAAAAATTAAATGACTGCCTTCTGGAATATTATCTTCCCGTTTATTGTGTGCCCTCTCTCCCCTTCTCTTCCCAGAGAGACCAACCATCACATGAAAATGCTTTTCATCATCTGCAAAATTTGATGCCCAAAATAGCCCCATGGTTGCCCTAGCAACAAGCATTTATTCCCCCTCCCCCCAGCATCCCCCCCTTTGCATATTGCTGCATATTTCTATCATCTCTTTCCAGGCACAGTTCATAAACACGGCTGCATAATAAAGAATGTTATCACCAATGACTTACAGCCCAGCTGCTGCAAATAAGATATGAAGTGGCAAGGAAATACAATTTCATGCAGCTAGGACAACAGATTGATTGGGTGCCCTTCAAATTTGATGCCACTTCTTTAAGTCTGTCCAAATTCAAAAAAAAAAAGGGAAAAAAAAAAGAAAAAAAAAAAGTTAGTTTCCCCACCTCCCCATCTTTCCATGGTGGCAACAGACAATAAAAGTGGGAGATAATTCACTAGGACACTCATTATGTCTGCAGCAACCTTGCCCTGAGAGATTGACAATTTAAAGAGATCTGCTTCTTTTCCCTGCCACCTCCTCTACTTTTCCCCCAGCTGCCCTTCTTCATCAAAAGTCTCATTCCTCCAGTTTGGTTGCCTGTTTAATTCAATTATCTTCCCTTTCAAATTATTATTTCTGTTCAGATTACAAGCCAGAAGGTTGCTACTGATAGAGACAAGCAGCCCCCTTAATTTCATTACCATCATCTCCAAAATTCTGTCCCCGGTTTTATTTAGTTTTGGTAGCACAAGACAAAAAGCCTCTGCCCTGCAGCAATCCCACCAAAGAACACCCCATCCAGGACAAAAAGAGGTGGGTTTGTAAATTCTTCCTCACTCCTGTCAGCTCTGGTTCCCTTCCAGGGCTGTGGAGATCTGGAGGATGTGCAGGGAGCTCCGTGTGATCCCCTGGTGCCAGCGTGGACACAGCAGGGTGAGGATCTGTGTCCTTGTGCTGCTGGACCTGGCTGCTGCTGCTCAGAGGAGAGGACACCTCTGGGGGCAGAGACAACTCCCCATGCAGGGTTTCTCTCCCACATCCACCTCTCTCTGCCCCCAGCCTCCCCTCTCAGTGTTTTATGGAATTCTTCTTCACCCCTGAGCGTGAAGATTGTGGTGATTGTGTCTGAGCTGTTGTTCCTTCCTTCCTCCCCCTCCTGGCACCCCACAGGGGCTCCTCCTGTGTCTGGGAAGGGCTCATGGAGCAGTGCTGGGAAAGGTGGGGTCATCCCTCAACAGGGACCTGGGCACTGATCCCAGACACTGCAGTGGCCAGGGGAGGAGGAAGACTCGAGGTGTGTCAGGGGTGCACAGAGACCTCTCTGCTTGGAAATGTGCAGTGAGAGAAAATCTGGTTTATTCCCATCCAGCCAAGAGAAGAGAGAGCCCCATCAGACGTGTTGTGCAGCCTCTGGCTCCAAATTATCTCCAGGATTAGTTAACGCTAATCAATCTCCATCAATCAAATAAACCACAGAGGAGGAAATTGTTCCTTGCAGAAGCCATTCTTAGTGCTCAACAGCAGCACCAACTGCTCCCAAATCCTCCCAGGGAGCCCTGGAGTAACTCACATGCCTGTGGAGAGGCTGAAGGGAGCACCTCTCACAGCCAGGCTTACCTGCAGACAGCTCTCCCTGCCCAGCAGCACAGAGATACAGAGAGGCTCCCTCATCTTTTCATGGATTTTCAAATGTTTTTCTTTCCACAGAGAGGGTGGCAAAGCATTTCAATGGGCTGTGCAGGGACGTGGTGGAGTCACCTCCCTTGGAAGTGCTCAAAACCCACGTGGATGTGGCACCTGAGGTTGGTTTAGTGGTGAACGTGGTGGTGGAAGGGCAGCTGGACTCGCAGATTTCAGAGGTTTTGTCCAACTTGGATCATTCTGTGACTCTCTGCCTGCACCCAGGGCAGGACCCCACTGCCTCTCAGCTGCCCCTCTCCCATCAGGGCACTGCAATAGCGAGTCTAGAACAAGGTTTCAAGCACAAACAGCTCTGATTTGTGCAGTGAACTGGATCTGAATCCTGGCAGCTTGCACTCACTGGCCCTCAGGATGTTGTGATGCTTAAATGCGTAGGACATTTGCCAGCTCTTCAGATGGAAAACATGAAAGCAGCTCAGAGCAGGATTATTACTATTATTAAAATGAGAGATGAGGTTTTAAACCCAAAACTGCAGATCAGGAAAGTTAAAACCGTTTTCCATCTTGAAATACGTTTAAGAAGAGTGAAGTCAGCACTAAAGCAGCGTTCATGGGGCACAGAGAGGAGCAGGCTCACAAATGGCACTGGGAGAGAGCACAGCAAAGTTGATGGATTTTTGTGTTTTTTAAAGCAAAGACAAAGAAAAGCACAGAAAATGTGTAATATGAGAAGGAAAGGTGTTAAGAACTAATTCCTACCACCTCCTTTGAGGCGTGAGCAGTTCTTTAATCTAAGAAGGGTCATTTCTGTGTCATTTTGCTGCCCTAAGTGGAGGCCAAGTTCAAGAGAACTGTGTTACTTTTAATTTCCTTTGGATACAAGCGCTGGGATCCAGACACCCATTTATCTTTCCTGACTCAAGTAAATAAATTGAAAAAACCCCAACTTAGTGTGTCCTATAAATACCCCATAACACAGCAGGATCCAACATCACGAGTTTGGGGGTTTTTTTAACACCTAAAACCTTAAACCCTTCTGACACCATAAAACACCGGCGTCCCCCATCCCATGATTGTTTCCCATAATCTAGGGGAACATTAAAGAGAGAAAAATCGCGCAGGAAAAATGACATCTTATCTATTTCCTCCCTTCCTGCCGCCACTCCGCGCTTTTGTCATCGCAGGTCAGACACCTGCTCCCCACATTACAGTCTGAGGAGGTGATAAATGCTCCTCGGGGTGATTATTGTGCCCGTATTCACCGGGTGTCAATCTGGAGCAGGCATCTCCGCTCGGCTGCCATTCTTTGTCCTGCCAACAAGCCCTAAAAGCAGCGGAGAAAGGCAAAGGGAGAAAGGAGCTGCCAATTTTTCTGTCCCCGGAGGGGAGAGCGGCTGCCCGGTGTCACAGAAACCCCGGGGATGCTGCAATCAGCACCGTGCCTGCGAACTTTTCTGAGGCTGGGGGCTAAAAGGAGAATAACCCGCATGAGGTTGGGTCTCCTGGATGTGGCTGTGAGCCCCACACGGCTCTGGGTGTATTTCCCCGGGCAGGACAGATCGGCACCGAGCCAAACTGCAACCCAGCCTGGCAGAGCCCGGGTTAATCATCGGGGCAGAGCCCTGGTTGCTGACCTTCCCCATCCTCATTTAGGCAGACCTTGGGCCACCCCAGCAGGGCTGAAGAGGTCAAGGAAGAAGAGTCTCGTTTGGTTTTTCCTGCCCCATCGCTGCAGGCTGTGCCCAGGATCTGCCTCTAAAGGAGTGGCTGCAGCCAAGGCTTTGAACGTTCCCCCTGGAACAGGCACAGCTCTGACATTCTGCACATTCCAGCCTTGCCACAGGCCTTCATCCTTCCTTTTGGGACTCCTTTTGGTGCTTGGAGCTGTCAGTGGCTGTTGAAATTTGTGCTGCACCACACTGAGCTCTCCCCTGCACTTCCCTGTGCAGGTGTCCCACCCAAACCCACACCTGGAGGTACCTGGAGAACCTCTCTGTGGGTACAGGAGGCTTCAGCACTGAAAACCACAGGAACTCAGGAGTGCAGGTGGCCACCCCTCTGCCCTCCAAGCTGAGATGGACACTGGCATCTCCACGAGGATTTGCTTCAGACAGTCGGGAGTGTCCTCACACCCCTGAGCACACCGAGCACAGCCTCTGCTGGGCCAACAAGCCTCCAGCACATCCTTTTTGGATCTGAACCACCAAAGTGGGAGTGATGCCCTCAGCACAGCATCTGCTGGTCCCCCAGGTGACTCCATCACTTCCCAGGTGGGGAGGACACATCCCAGGAACCTCCTTCTGAGTTGTCAGTTAGGCCATGGCTCCGCAGTGCAATTATTCATCAATATTTATACACACACACGCCCTTTGTTCTGCTTTTGTGTGACATAGAGGGGAATTTTGGCTCTGTTCTCTCTCCCTCACCTGGATCTGCTCTGCCCTTTCTGTTGGATACAAGGGATTTGATTGAATTAACTTAATTGGCAAATGTGTTGTTCAGACAGCTGTGACAGAAACGACTTTGTGCATTAGTCAGGAGGTTAAGTGGCTCATGGCAGCTCCCAACACCTTTTCTTGTTTCCAGCCCCCCTGTACTGACTCTGAGTCACTGGGTTTGGAAGCAGTTTTAGGGGGCAGACAGATCTGCTGTGTTGCCCATCAGGTTTGGGCACGGTCAGAGATGCCAAAACCTCTCACAAAGGTTCCTTGCCCTGCTCCCAGCCTTTGGCCACATCAGCTGCTTTGGGAATTGTGCCTACATGGCATTTTTGTTGAAAAGAGAAAACTGGATGAGGCACCTTCAAGTCAACATTTCTGCCTGGTCTTTATCCCACAGGCTGTGCCTGAGCCTGGCCTGTCCTGCAGACCTCAGAGTCTGCAGGAAGGCTCTGAGTGCCCATGCCCTGCTCTGCTGAGGCTCTGCAGGGATGATACCTCCCCTCATCACCTCAGCCCTGCAGCCCAGGTTCTCCCACATGACTTGAGGTGACTGTGGCCCAGATGCCTCTGTGGGAAACAGAGCAAGAACCATCTCCAGATGGACATCCAGGTCTCCAGACAGATATCCAGATCTCCAGACAGACATCCAGGTCTCCAGATGGACATCCAGGTCTCCAGACAGATATTCAGATCTCCAGACAGACATCCAGGTCTCCAGACAGATATTCAGATCTCCAGACAGACATCCAGGTCTCCAGACAGACATCCAGGTCTCTGGACAGGATGAATTGTTCTGGGCAGACCTTCTCTCCCCTCTCCAGTAGCTGGGCTGGTGAGGTTCTCAACCTCAGTACCTCAGCTAAGAGCCTCAAACGGACCAGTTGTGAGCAGCCCTCCCCCTTCTCCCTGCTGCATTTTGCAATGACATCATTTTACAGCTCAGAAGTGCATCCTGTGCATGAAAATATCCATAATTTGATATCCTTTGGGCTCTTACAGCCAGAAGGAAAGCCAAGGAGAGGCAGGCCAGCAGCAGAAACAGGAGAACCTGATTTCTGGGGGTGCTGTGGGACAATCAGGACACAAAACATCTCACCCTTGATCTCATGGGCTGCAGCCCTCGAGGTGAGCCAGGCCTGCAGTGCCTCAGTGCTGTGCCTGCACAGCAGCCCCTGCTGCAGCACAGGCACACAGGCTGTCCCCTCGTGTCCCTGACAGCAGAGCTGGCCGTGCTGCAGGCGGGGTGGACACTGTCAGCACATGTGCAAACACCCTCGGGGATGTCACTGCTGCCTGTGCCACAGCTCAGGATTAAAGTGTCTCCTCTGCTCACAGCCCCTCCAACACTCCCCAGACCCCTGCAGCTGATGGGAAACCAGGAGAGAACAGCTGTGGCCCCCCACAAACCTGACAAAGCCCCCCAGATGTGCAGTGACTTTGTGGGTGCAAAGAGAGGCAGCAGCAATAGTCCTGGTGTCACCTGAGAAGTGGCTCTGCCCCAGCTGTCACTGTCACCAGGTGCTGCCAACACTCAGATGGGACCAAATTCCCTCTCCTGCATGGAGGATGTCACCTCTGCATGACTGGCAAGGCAAGGTGTGGGAGAAGCTCCTGTTTACCCCTTCTGTGCACCCTGAGCATCCTCTGGCCAGGCCCAGAGGGGCAGCACAGCCCCTCCCCAGCACCACAGGCACTTGAAAAACACATTGAAAGCTTACAGGCAGAGAGAGAATGGCAAATTTTCATAACCATTTTGATTTCTGCTAACTGAAGCCAGTGTAAATCTCTGTTTTTTATGAATCTCACTTACATTTCGTGCCTGACTTGTGCATAAAACTTCCCCAGATTTATACAAGCCAACTCCATAAGTCATCCCCTTCCCAATCGGGCCCTATATCTTGATGACCTTTTAGAAACCAATGACTGCTTTCCTGTTGTTATCCATAATTGGAAAAGCACTAGAGATAGGAAAATTTATGGCAATGAGTGATCTACCTGCAAGAGACAATAAAGAACACTGGGAGGTGAAAGAAGGGGAAGGAAAAATCCCACCCACAGAGCGCTCAGATGCACACACAGCTCCAGCTGAACTTTCCCTGTTTCCACTGAATCTCTCTGTCCTTGAGCCCTCAGTTCCCCTGACCTTGCAACAGGACAGGTGCACCCCTGCACCTCAGTTTTCTTGGAATTTACTTGCAAATCTTTTGGTTTAAGGTGAATGAAGCATCACAAAGGAGGGGGTTCACTCCCCAGCTGGACAATCCCACCCACAGAGCCCTCTAGGAAAGCAACCCAGGGGTGCAGAGGTCACTCTGCTGTGGGTGTAACACACAGGGGTGGGCAGGGCAGCCCTGCTCATCACTTTGGGGCTGATCACAGAGACATTCACCACCTCAGCACCATCCACAGCAGTCCGTGCCAGCAGGAATCATTCCCCACCAGTGTCATTGAACTGCTGCTGGGCATCAAAGCCCCATTCCCAGACTGAATCTTGTTTTGGTTGGAAGGCAGAAGCTCCCTTGCTGCCAAACAGGCTGGGGTGCAGCACTGCTGTGAGAAACAGGAGCTCTCTGTGAGGCAGTCTTGGTTGTTCCCAAGAAATCCAGGGTGTGCCAAGACTCTGGAAGGGAAATGCTTCCACTTTCAAGTTAGAGTAACCCAGGTGACCTTCTCATCTCTAGGAACCAGAGGTGCTGAAGTGAAAAGGAGCATTTTCTACTCCAAGGGTGAGAAAACAGCCACTAGCAGCACTGAAAGGGCTGAGTGTGGAGGGGGAAGTCTAAGCTTTGCAAAGCAGAGGGATGAAAATCTGCACACAGGCAAATAATTTGTCCAGCCTTACTCTAAAAGTTGCCTTCAACCTTCCTGCATGAGCAGGAGACTCCTATGAGAGGCAGGCAGGATTCAGGGGCACTGCAGGGAACAAAAGATCCTTTTTTCCTGGATCAGCTGTAGCTCACATCCAGGCAGCCTCCAGGAAATCATCCAGCCCTTTCTGTTCTCCACATCTTCTACTGAAAAGTGGTGATAAAGGGGCAATGCTTGGTCCCTGTCACGACAGCATTTTCAGGTAGCTGGGTGAGAGTTGCTAGAGCAGTTAAAAAACTGGTTTTCCAAAGCTCTGCTGTCACTTGAGACACACAGATAAAATGACCTGCACCCACTCTGATTGCTGTACAAGTGTTTGTGCTGCCCCAGCTTAAAATGGATTCTGGCCACAGCTCAGCTTTCTTATTTGCAGTCAGGAGGATTACACAGAACTATCTGTAATAATTAACTCCCAGGAGAGAAGTTAAAGTGAAAGCAGTGCAAGCAAGCAGCTCAGAACCAGCAAAAAGCCCCAGCAGAACAACAGATGACAAATTCCTGGCAGGGGATGGGGTGAGGGGAGGCAAACAGAGAGGAGGGACAGTTGTCATTGAGGAAACCCTGGCAGGTCTCCCCTGCCAGCCCTTGCAAATAAAGATCTCTGCAGCTCCAGTGAAGGTCGCCCAAGGCTGCTCCAGATGCACCCAGTTTGCAGCTTTTGAACTGGTTCCCAGTGAGCTCTGCCCCTTTTTTGGGGGTTTTTCTGGGGGGAGAACGAGGTGGTGGCAGCTCAGGGCTGAGCATCCCTCCCTTGCTGGGGTCTCCTCCAGCTGCTCTCCTCCAGCTCTGCTGAATTCAGTCTGTGCCGAGGACATCTGTATTTCTGGATTATTCATTATGAATTGATTAGTTCATCCCACAGTCACCCTGATCATATTCTGCCTATGTACTAACATCTCAATGAATGAGCAGTCAAGTAGAAAATGAATGCATTAGTGCCTGATTGTATTACTAAGCTCTTGTATATGCTAACGAATGCAGCAGTGCTTAATTCAGCCCAATAACAAACAGGTAGTTGCAGAGTTAAGCAGCACAAGTGTCCAAATAAGAGTAAAACATCAAAAAACCCCTTAATATCTTTTGTGGTTAACATTCAAATTAGCTTTGGACACGAGCAGTTGTTTGTGGAGAATTCTTTTGTCTGGGTATAGAGACATTTTCCTGCTAGGATTTTCACAATCATGACACTGAATCAGCCACTTTCGTCCCTGGCAGGGTAGAATTGATTACAAACCACCTAGTTAATTAAAAAACCCAGCTTGCATTCAGACCTGCTTTTTAGCAGAAACTAAGCTCAGAAAATTATTTTCTGTAAGTCCACTGGAATTGCTATTTGCAGTAAAATATGCCAGATGAAGTTCTCTGCTGGGAACAGAGAAATGAAACTTTTTTTTTTCCTTCCCTTTTATTTTTATTTTTCATCATACACCGTATGAGATAATTTCCTATTTCTACCCACGGCAGCTACAATTGTACACAGAGAAAAGGAAAGCTCAAAGTACAAAAGGAATGGGTACATTTTCTGAGCAGGTTGGCCAGGCAGGAACTTTGTCCTTGTCCACTGACTTGCTGCATGATGCAGAGAGCAGCAGCTCTCTGGATCACAATCTGTTCATCAAAACTTTATGAGTAATAGATGAAAAAGTCTGGAAAATTTCCACACAGGCTCAGGTTTGGCTCCCTTGTTCAGAGCAACCAGCACAGCTGCAGACACACACACAGAGCCCTGCAGTCCAAGCACACCCATTGCTGTGGGTTTTGGGGGGCACAGAGCACACAGACCTGCTCGTGCCCCCCAAATTTACAAGGATATTTACTCAGGGAGCTTTTCATTAGGATTTCCAGACAGGCTCAGATGGTGCAAACATCCTAACAGGTCCACATTATCCCTTCTACCAGCTGGTTACCATTAAAATGTAACAGGGACAGTATTAAAAAAATATTTTTTTTTTCTTCCCTCTTAGCAAGAAAAGAATCACCTAAACCACAAAAGACTCTGAAGCAGCTGTCAGAACAAGGCCTGGACAGCATCTCCCTCCACAAAAGGGTGGGCACTGACCCCTCCAGAGCCCATGGAGGTGACAATTCAGAAGAGCAGCAGCTGTGCCCAACATGACCTGAATGCAGCAGGGTGACTCAGCCGTGAGGATGAATTTCTTAGGCAGCCTTGCTGGCTTAGGGCTCACACAAAAAGCCCTAAGAAATCCCTCCTGGGTTGTACTCCTCTTGACATTGTTCCTAAAAGGGACAGCAGGGTCACAGAGAGGCCCTGGGCAGGGCTGGCTGCCCCATTAGGAGGTTTTTGGATCTGACACGAAGCAAAGCTCTCAGTGGTGCCCCTGGGACAGCAGCTCTGACCCTGAGCATCCTCATCCCCTGTTCCCTGCACCAGAACCAGGCATGGCAAGAGCCACAGGGGCACAGCATCCCCCTGCCACCCACCCAAACCCCCTGAGAGATTTCCCTGGCAGGGGAGTCTGGCTGCTCTTCCAGACCTCCGGCGAGGGACATTTTCCCTTCCCCTCTCTGCTGAGCCTTGGCTGTGTGGAGGTGACCCTGTGGCCAAAGACCTGTGCTCCCACAGGCAGTAGGACATTGTGGAACTCAAACCCCCTGAGCAGAGTCTAAATTAGAGCCTGAAGAAGTGCCTGTAACAACCTGAGTGCAGGAGACTGACTCATCCCCGTGTTTTCCCCAAGCACAGACTGTGGCTGTTTGGCAATAGACCAAAGAAAATGACAGTATAAACTGCCAGATCCCAGCAAATCTCCTCTTTTGCTGCCTCTGTTTTTCACTTCCAAGAGGCAGAGTTGGTTTTGTTGCTATCCCATAGAGAAGCCTCATTCTCAGGTCTAAATTTGGCTCTCCCATCCTCTCAGTAGGCAGAGCGACAGAGGGATTGGTCTCGTGGATTGAAAAGACTCTCTCAAGAGCCAGGCAGTCCCAGAGATGCTTTTGGGGTCTCCTCAGCAGCAGAAAGACAGGTGGGCTTTGAATCCTGGCCCTGGGCAGCAGGGTTGAGGACTGCTGAGGTTTTGCTGGGAGTCGTGGGAATCCTGCTGGCTGCTCCCAGCTCCAAGGGGAGGTTTAGCACTTGATCCCCTCCACAGGTGAGAGAGCCCTAACACAGGCACAAGGGAGCAAAGAAATGCTGTGTTCATCAGCCTTTGTGTGCCTGGGGAAGAGATGTGAAGGTTTAAAAAACACATGGTAACAGAGTGACTCAGTGCAGATGGAAGCTGCTGGCCCTGGATCCCAGGGGAGCTCTGCAGGAGCAGCAGGAGTGGCCACGTTCAGACTTCCCTGAGGATTCCCAGCAATAAAACTGGGAGGATTAGCCCAGAAAAGGGCTCCAGAGGTGCTGCCTTTTTGGGGCCAGGAGCAGAATTAGTCCTGAAGCAGGGGGTCAGCTCAGGCCAGCAGGAGAGTCAGGAGCACCCCTGCAGCATCTGTTGGTCCTGCTGAAGGGCCAGCAGAGATCCTGGGTCTGTAATTCCTGCATGTTTCCCTAAGAACCACAGTGAGACCATTCACTCCTCTTATACAGCCCACCAAAGAGCCATTTGTGATAATGACCAAACTTGGTTTCATCTTGGAAATCTTTAATAGACCCCTGTATATTATTGAGGCTTTAATGGAGCTAGGAGAAAAAACCCTGAAAAAATACCACAGACTATATAAGATACTGGTTTTGTTTTTTGTATTCAGAAAAAACCACTATTTTAAGTTTTTTAATCAATATTTCCTATACTTCCCTGTACACTCAGAGAAGTTTGTATTCATTATTTCAGATTTCTCATCTCATGTTTTCTCTTTTCCTTCACTTTTTTTCCCCTTTCTTTGTACAGCCATAGAAGTAAAAAAAATACAAGAAATAGGGAAAAGAAGCAGTGATGAGCCCATTGCTGTTCTCCCAGGGTGAGCTGCTCCTCTCAAACCTGGCCTTTGCTCTGTTCCAAGGGCAGGGAGCTGGGGGAGGCAGAATGCACCAGCCCTGGGCAGGGGGCAGGACACAGCTCATGAGCTGAGTGACAATGTTTGATGGGACAGGACTGGGAGGACCATCTGGCCTTTGCAAAGCTGGAAGAGGATCCCCAAACCACTCCATTTGCCTTCCCTGGACAGAGAGGCCATCCTCATTTCCTGGCTGAGGGAGGGTCTCCAGGCCTCTGTGAGACAAGGGAAGGAGGATGGGACCCTCCAAGTGTCCCTCAACATAAGCACAGCAGTGATTTGCCCATCTTAGACATATTTTTCACCCAGAGACAAACAGAACCTCCCTGGTAACTCTATAGTCCCAAGACTTGTCCTTTACAAACAGGATAAGCTTCTCCATAGAAATTATCTCCTTGACATTAGCTGGGTGTTCCTGAGCCAGAGGAACAAACTCCCTGGAGAACAGTGATAAAACCTCTCCAACTGCTGGGTTATCAAATGTTTATGGTAATCAAAGGGACACAGTGATTATATTTGACCCCAGTGGGTGAGCACGAGTATCAGGCAACCTGGGCCTCATGATTATGAGCTCCTGGGCTAATAAAGCCAATTATACATAAACAGAGGCATCAGCAGCAAATGAAAGCAGCACCTCTGTTCCCAAACACAACTCTGCCAGTGGGGAGTTTTCATCTGTCCAGGCAAAACTGTTTTAGATAGATCTGACAAGCACATGTTTTACTCAACATGTGCAGCTGAGCAGATCTCCAGTTTTACCTCATGTCTCCCAGAGAAAGGAGGAGTTAGGAGGTTTTGCTCTTGGAAGTATAACAGCCTTGTGGAACAGACCCTTGTGGAGATTAGAATTTTATATTACATGGATAGGTATTTATAATGTAAGGAAGATCTTGTCTTGCTTCACCAGGAAATGAGGTGCACAAGCAAACTGTCCTGTAAACTCTGCAGGAACTGCCCAAGCAGCTCAGAAAAGGAACACAGGGCTGGGCAAAGTCAGACAAACAGGCCTGCAGACAGATGTTTTGTATTAATAGACCAAAAAAAAAAAAGGAGAAAAAACCCCAAGAGAGCGTAGCCTAAGAAACAAAACAATCCCCCAAACTATTTGTTTTAACCTGTAAAAAGCATCTCTGCAAGTGTCCACACACAGAGCCCTAAAGGTGTTATTTGGAACAACAAATTCCACTATAGAGATCTCTATCCCAATTTCTAAGATTTCCAGTCTCTACCTACTCAGCTGTACCCAGAAATCCTCATGTGGATCTAAAATTCCTCCTGCCTCACCTTTGCACTGCTCAGAGTAGAAAGGCTGTGCATGTTATTCAGGGTGTTCAAACCCAGGAAAACAGCTCTAAATGATTTAATTTTTTTATTATCAGTCATGTTTAATCTCCTGAGCTACTTTCCATCACCTGTAGGAGCTCCTGTCCTTGGAAGAGCTTTCACAAAGCTGGAGACAACACAGGGTGGGAAATGGCTGCTCTGGATTTTGTACCAACACTCTTGGAGCAAAACAATTTACTCAGATGCTGGAAAGCAGGAGAGGGGCAAAGTGAGAGCTCTGTCCAACGAGATCAACTCATTTCACCCGAAAAAAAGAACTGTGACCTACTGTTATGGGCCCCAAATCACCACAGATGGGTGTCCCATGCATGGACCCCCCTCCCACACCTTCCAGGGGGTGTTCCTGGTTGTGCCACCACCCAACAGGAGCATGAAACCCCACGAACCCCATTGTGCCCCAGGGTGAACTGAGGGCCAAAGGAGCCCTTTCTTCAGGTCTCATGTGCACTGGGGGCAGCACAAAGGCCACCCAAGGCTGGCCATGGTGACAGGAGGGTGGGGAGCCCAAGAAGTGATGGACACTGAGTATTCATGGCAGACATGGACTGGTGCTGCTCTTTCCTGTGCCCACAGCACACCTGAGGCACTTCAGGTGTCTCTGGGCTCCTTTCCCCAGCACACCCACAGCCAAACCACTCAGGTGGCCAGGGAATAAGCACAAAGGAACTTCTCCAAAATTTGACCAGGGCCCTGAGCCCAGCTTGCACAGGAGCCACTTCTCAGCCCTCCAGCACCTTCCTGAGCTGACTGAAATCCTTCAAAGTGCCTGGCTTTCTGTCCTCCCTGGACAAAGGCATAACCAGCAGAGGCTGGGAGCCAGGAAGAAGGGCTGACAGCTTGGGCTGTGGAAAAGAGGACACAGGTTATTGGTGTTCTTCTGGCATGTTGTTTTTATTTTTTTCCTCCTTTTTGAGGAGCTGTAGTGTCATCTTGTTTTATTTCCTGGCACTGCAGGCTGCTGGCAGGATGACTTGGTTGCCAGGGAAACCACTGGGAAAGTGCACAGGGCTGCTGCCCACATCTGGGCACCAAAACCACCCTGGGGAGGACCCTGCTGCCTCCAGCCCGGCCCTGCCAGGCCAGGGTGGAAGGAGCAGGAACAACAGCCAGCCCAGCATCTGCTCCCACAGTGCCCAGATCAGGGGCTGATCTCAGTCTCCAGGGCCAGGGAGTGAGCCCTGCACAAGGGTCAGGATGTACAGCCAGCCCTCACCCACCAGCAAGGACAGGGTTAGCCCAGGGCCCAAGGCAGGCTCTATTTTTATTATTTTTTATTTTTAAATCACTGCCATTAGGCGAATTGTTATGGTTGGCAATTTGCAATAATCAATTTGAACCCACAGTTTGATTAGTTAATGCACCTTCTGATGCTCTCTCCTCTTAATTTGATTGGGAGGAGAGAGAGGGGATTTTGTTCCCTGGTTTGTGGCAGTGCTGTGGTGACACAGCCCTGCTCCTGGGGGGCTGTGGCTGTCCCAGCCAGGGACAGGACAGGCTGGGGGTCCCCTGCCTTGTCCAGGCACTCCAAGGACCATCCCTCCCCACACCCCCTCGGGCTCAGCCAGTGCTTTCTGCCTCCCCAGCTCCACACAGAGGGCTGTGGGCACATGGGTGGGCAAGGCAGCTCTGGAGCACAAAGGAAAGCTGAGCATCAGCTCCAGAAATATCTGTAATACATGAAAATGTCCAAAATAAACTCCAGGCAGGCACTGCCCTTCACACTTGCCTGTAATCCATGACTATCCTGAAGGTTCTCACTTCAGAGCCTACACCCACCAGCAGCAGGGAGAGTAACAAAGCTGGAGGAGCATTCACAGGAAGGAAGAGAAGGAAATGCATTTTCCTCTCCCTTTCATGACCTATCCAGGCTCCAAATATCTTGCTGTAATTCGTATTTTTCCATGGAACCTGCCCAACCTGTAGAAGCAGTGCAGGAATCCCCAGTCAGCTCTGCCAGGTGTGTCCCTGCTCTGCACCTCTCCTCTCCAGGGTATCCCATGGCCTTGCTGGCATCCCAATCCAAGGCTGGCCCCATTGCTCAGGTCCCTCCCCAAGCCCCAAGTGCCAGCAGGATGATGCTAATGCTGAATATCCAGCACCCAGCCTCAGGAAATCCCAATCTGGAGCTGCAGAGCACCCAACAGCTGTGACTGCAGGGATCACAGGGACCTGGGCAGCCACAATCCTCCCAGCTTCAGGCAGAGCTGTGTCAGCCTCTTTGGAAAGGCCTTTCCACCTTAAAAATGACACCATTGTGATCTTTACCAACCCCTCCAGACCAAACCACCTCTGAAAAAAGAGTGACTCCTGTTCTAGAAAAAAATGAACAACAAACCAAACTCCTTTGGATTTGCATGGCCCAAATTGTAGAGGGGGAGACCTCACAATGTGCAGGGGAAACTCCAGTGCTGTGAGGGTGTCAGAGATGCTGAGTCTGCGTTCAGCAGCTATAAACCCCAGATCAGACTGATGAGCAGAGTGGTTAGCAGAGAACCAGGGGGAATATTTCCATCAATTACCTTTTACTACATCCCCACCAAGGTGACTCAGGCACTGACAGAGCCCAGAGAATCCCAAATTGCTCCTCTCCACAGCAAACACTGTAACTTCCAAGAAGTCAGCTGGGGCCACCCAGCTCAGAGCTATTTTCTGCCTCTGTCACTCACTCTGTCTCTTAGAGCTCTTCACTGCTGCTCCTTCCTTTCCCTTCCTGCTCACACTATTCCCATTCTAGGCAGCTTCCTCCACCCACCTCTCCCCATCCCCAAATCTCTGTGTTTGATGATCTGTTCCCATCTCCTCAGTTATTCTCAGCACCATGTACCAAAGATACACCAAGCAGGAAGGCTGTGACGCTCCACACTGCTGCCCTAAGTGAGCAAGTTTATCTCAGTGCCATTAAAGGCAGAGGAAAAACCCAACAAATCTGGTTTTTAAAAGACTTTATACCTCCCACCTGCTCGCGGAGCATCCTTGGGAGAAATCGGGATTGTTGTGACTGACATTACCTGGTGCAGCAATTAGAAGCTGTATTTACAGCCCTGCTACCATTTTAATGCTGTTTTGCATCTGTTGCAGTCTCACTTAGAGAGTAAATGTAGTGGGGAACATCTGTTTCCTTCTGCTGGCTCAGGCGACGTCCCCGGCCAGCGATTTCCCCTCTGCTGCCCTGGGCTGCCATTATTTCAATTTCCATGGCAGGGACTCCTCCCTGCAGCAACAGGTGCCAGGCCTGGGCCAGATCTCTGAGCAGAGAGGAGCTTTGAGGTGACCCCACTGGCAGCTCAGCTCAAGGCACCCCCAGAACCCCTCTCAACTCAGGGTCTGTGCTCCCTTTCCCTCCAAACCCCAACCATTGGCTTTGGTGGCCTCAGTAAAAGGGATGAAGATAAAGCAGGGACATTTAACTCCTTCACCTCTCTCTTTATCCCCCCTGGGATGCCTGGAGGATCCTGACTCAGGGAGTGCTAAGGCCCCAGTTAGCTTTGACACTGCACAGGATTTGCTGAATGCATTTAAGATGATGGGGGCTGTGGAGATTCATGCCAGGGACAGAAGGAGTTGACTGATGTTGTCCTGAGCCCTCTCACAGTTATCCATCCTGGGAACCCAGAGCAGCCCCAGCCAACTGGAAGCTGGCAAATGTTCCAGTTTTCAAAAAGGGCAAGAATGAAAACCCTGGTAATTACAGGCCTGTCAGTCTCACATCAGTGCCTGGTGAAATTATGGAGAAGATCATTCCAGGAGTTATTGAAAAACACTGGAGAGACAATTGAGTCAGTGGACAAGGCTGATGAAGGGACAGTCAGGCCTGACCCTTCCCAAATATCCTTTTATGACAAAATTCTCCAGCAGTGGGCAGAGGGAGGCTGTGGGCTTTGAGGATTTTAGCAAATTTACTGTCTCTCACAGTAATCTTCTGGGCAAAGTGTCCAGCAGGCAACAAGAGATGTACAAAACATCTGGTGAAGGGTCAGGCTCCTACAGCAAATGGGGCAACATCTGGCTGGGGGCCAGTGAGGACTGTCCTCAATTTTAGAGCCCATGCTCTTGTGTTTTCCTCTCCTGGACAGAGGAGTTGAACACAGACAAAGTAAATTTGCCAACAATGTTATTTTAGGAGGACCAGTTGATTCCCTTGAAGGTAGAGAGGCCTCATGGAGAGATCTTGCTACAGCAGAGCTCTGGGCAATCAGCAACTGAATTAAATTCAGCAATTTCCACATTCTGCACCTGGGACTGTGCAAACCTGGATGGACATAAAGGATGAGGGACAAGAGGCTGGAAAAGCTGGCTTAAAGCTGCATCAGGGTAAGATCACATTGGCTGTGATGGAAAAACCTTTCACTGGGAGGGTGATCAAGCACTGGGGCTGTTCCCCAGGGTCACAGCCCCAGCCTGCCAGAGCTCAGACACAGCCTGCACCTGCTCTGATACCTGGTTCAGCTCCAAGGTTGCCCTGTGTGGAGCCAGGGCTGGGACTCTGATCCTCACAGGGCCCTTCCAAACTCAGGATATTCAGAATTCTCTGCTCCCACCCAGCTCAGAAGTGCCTTGGCAATGCTTTGATGGAACATGACTCCCCTCCAACGAGCAGGGCCATCAGCTGTCATTGCACTGTGCTGAAGGGGGGGCTTTGAGACAGCAAATCTCTGCTGAACTGGTTATTCCTGGGCACATTTATCTTTTTTTTCAGCTCAGTTAAGCCATTCTGACCCTGCACCCAAACCAATGCCACCAATGGCACCAATGCCTGAACAGTCTCAGCCTGTGCTGAGGACTCTCCCACCAGCACCACAGGTCTCCAGCTGCCCCTTCCATCCCCCAGAGCCTGCAAATATCTAAGGAGCAGAGGCTCTGCTGAAAAGCACATTTCTGGAAAGCCATACCCAGCCATGGCTGTGTTTTGGGTCTAAATCCACAATCCCATTTTGCTGTCTCGCTCCCAGAGCTTCCTCCCTGCCTGCCCCAATGCTCCACCTGAGGGAAATCTCAGTCACAGGGCTGCCAGAGCTTCCACAAAGGAGCCAGGATCTTGTCTGACCTGTCCTCCAGGGGAAAACTGCAGCCTAGAGAAGGGAATGGCTGACTCCTGTCTCACCCTGTGGTTTCCAGCAGCTTCAGAGGTGAGACCAAGGTCTCCCATCCCTGGCCAATGCTCCACAGTTTTCCAGGTAGCTGAGCTGGAGGCTAATGCTGTGCCCTTTATCTTCCCAGCCTCTCCTCTGCACCTCCCAAGCCTAGTCCAGGAGCTTGTCTGGGTTAGAAAAATGATGTAAATGCAGCCAAAAAGCATTTTAGATCACTGCACTGATACAGGTGTGGACACACTCCTCCTCCCTCAGCTACTCCAGGCAGGACTGAACCCAGCTGAACCAGCACAGGAGCACCTGCTTGCTGAGGGTGGAGTCCTGTGGACACCCTGGGACTGGTTTTCCCAAATCAGGGCTCAGACAGACTGGAGAGGCAGGAGGCAGAGCTGGGGAGGGCAGAGGAGGGGGCAGCCTGGGCTTGCACTCCCAGCAGGGAGGAGGTATCAGGTCAGGAAGGTTTTTGTGGATCCTAAAGGTCCACAGATCCTTTGTGGTCCAGCCTCAGGTCGTGTTTGGAAATCCAGGTGCTTTTCCAGCCCCTGCCCTGTGCAGCAATGGGTCTGCTCCTCCCTGCAGCAGCAGTGGGGTGAGGAAATCTGCCTGCAAAGGCTGTGGGGCAGATCAAGTGTCAAAGCAGGTATGGAGAGACCTTCCTGCAGCTCAAGGATTTGCTTTCCACGAGCAGCCTGTAGCCAGAGCCTTTCCTGATCCAGACTCATTGCCCTGGCACAGCTTTCCCATCCAAACCGAGCTGTTCCAGGCTGGTGCTGCCTCCCCATCCCTGCACATCAGCACTGAGCACGGCAGCCTCCCCAGGGCAGGGCTCCCCAGACAATTCCACACACAAACCACTGCTGGTAAACAGCAGCAGCCTGAAATGCACCAGGAAAACCACTCTGCTCCACAGGACGTTCGAGGAGAGCGGGGGTTTTGCAGGTTTTTTTGTACATTAAAGCCAACAGAAGGTTCTTAGCTTATTTAGGTCAATTAACTACAGCTTTCAAATTAAGTTCTCATCTCATTTTACAGACAAGCTGTAAGCAAAGCATAGAAAAAAAGGTCAGCTGAGGAGAGCAGAACCCAGGGTTTCCAGACAAGTGATTTAAACCCAAAGGGTAGAAACAAAACTGAGATCAAAGGAGAGCACAGAGACCTCCTCAACAGCGGCTGCTGCTTCGCCCCCTTGTCTTTCCTCTGCTCCGAGCCCCAGACTGGAGCCAGGAAAGGCAGAAGGGGCAGCAGGGAGAGCTGTGCAGGGGAGCCGTGAGTGGCACTCTCCACATTTCCTCGGTCCCCCGAGCCGGGAGGGACGGTCCCCATTCTGGAGTGCCATCTACCGGCTCTTCCCTCCCTCTGCTGTAAATTAAAGCCAACCCCGCGGCTGGAAGAGCGCTCAGGTCGCAGTCAAGCCCTTGAAAAATGCCAGAATCCAGATAACCCCGGCCCAGTCCCCTTGTACAGGTGCATCACAACACACAGTGGAATAATAAGATCACGGAGCACTCTTTTTCCTGCAGGAAAAAGCCCCTTTCGTTCACCAGATGGATAGTGCTCTCTTAATGAGCAGCTATTCAATATTTTTCTTTATCCTCATCCCTCAATATGTAGTCCTGTGTCCTGGGCATGGCATGCTATTGAAGTCCTGGGCTAAATAATGAGCTATTAATTTTCTCCTGGGCTTTCACAGCATTTATTATCACAGTATCAGAGTGGTTTGCAAACATTAATTTGCCTGAGAGCAGCCCTGCAAGAGAGTGGAATTATCCTTGTGCAGATGGAGCACTGAGGCACGGCCACTTTAGAACCAGAAGGGTGCCCTGGGCTTGGGTGCTCCAGTTGAGGTGCAGGAAGGACCCATTTCTCAGAGCTGTACAAGTCAAAGCTTTTTAGGGCATCACCTCCACAACCTCCCCCTTGGCAGAGTCCCCAGCTCTCCCCACCACATCTGGCACTGCAGCTGGGAGCCCAGGAGCTCTGGAGTTCATCTGAGATGAAGCTTCTGCACTCTTTGAGACTGCTGCAGTCCTCCACGAGCTCCAGAGGGTCCCAGTCCCCCAGGAGCAGCACATCCCTCTGAGATGTCCCCCAGGTCCCTCTGGGATGTCCCCCAGGTCCCTCTGGGATGTCCCCC
>VZRX01018663.1:57299-68090 GCA_013398075.1 Notiomystis cincta | reverse complement strand
CCTCTGAGGTGTCCCCCAGGTCCCTCTGGGATGTCCCCCAGGTGCCCCACACCCGTCTGAGATGTCCCCCAGGTGCCTCTGAGGTGTCCCCCAGGTCCCTCTGGGATGTCCCCCAGGTGCCCCACACCCGTCTGAGATGTCCCCCAGGTGCCTCTGAGGTGTCCCCCAGGAGCAGGACACCCCTCTGAGATGCTCATCTCTGACCACAGCCCAAAGAATCACTCTGACCTGGGGCAGCCAAATTTACATTGGCTGTGGATCTTCACAGACACCATCTCTTCCCCATAACACAGCCACAAAACATTTCCTCACACACCTCTGGCAAGCTGAAGGTTTGGGCTGGAAGACCAGGAATCACAGCCAGAATGTGCCAAAGGAGGAGAGAGCAGGAGCAACCCAGCTGGGGCCCTGCCACCAAAGAATAACAGTCCCTGTTGATTGACAAGAACCCACAAACACAGCACTAAGGAAATACCAAAAACTCATCCATATTCCCCATCCAATGGGAAAAGGTGTCATCCCACCTCTGAATGCAGCCAGCAGCATGACCCAGCCCATGTGGGCAAGAGGATGGTGCCAGACTGTCCCAGCAGCTCTCTAAGCTTCACAAGATGCAAAAGAGACCCAAAGCAGAGCCAGCAAGTCACAGGTGAGGGCAGGGGAAAGGGGAAATCCCTTCTTGAGCCCTACTGCTCCCCACACAGCCCTGACACCAACCAGGCTGCCCCCAGCACAGCCACCAGGGGAGGGGGAGCTCAGGCAGTGGCTGCCCTCCAGAGCCAGCTGCTGCACATCCCCACGTTTTTGGCAGAGCAGAGCTTCAGCTGCCCTGCTCCAGGGCTGGTGAATCCCATCATGGCCAAACCAGACATTCACTCTGCCCTCACAGGGGGATTTCCAGCCCCTGGTCACTGTTTTCCTTTCACCCAGAAGAATCACATGAACATTTTGGGGACCAGAAGTCAATACTTGGTGTTGTATACTCATTTATATCACAATAATATTATATTTTCTTTTTATTTTTCATATTTTCCAGTCCCTTTCCCCTCCTAAGATCTCATTTGCATTTTTGATCAGACCCATACACCAAGAGAAAGCTCTCAGGGAACTGCTTGTAACAGTGCCCAGGTCCTTTCCCTGGGCTGAATCAATTAATTTACACCCCTGGGAATAAAATGGATTTTTCCTGGCAATGTGTACAATTACTCCCAGTTTTCATTGGTAAGAGAAGGGGAGACTGAGGCTTTGAAATGCAAAGTCGATTGTGCAAATCCTCATCTCCAGCAGCAAAAGCTTCCTCCTGGTGCTGTGATCCCAGGTGAGGCAGCACCTTACCTGTGAGGGGAGGAGCTGTGCCCTGAGCTGCCCACAGGGAGCCATCCAGGCTCATCCTTCCCTGGGGCTCAGAGATGGCTCTGCCAGAGGAGAGGGATGGGATCCTCCAGGAAGGGACCAAAGCACCCTGTGCCTTCCCAGAAAAAGCAGCATCCCAAAAAAATGGTCACATGGCTCCTCTTGCTCTCCCAATTTACCCCCCTCAGCTCCACTGCCCAGGTCTTTTATTATTTTAAACTTGTACCTCAGGGCTCGAGCCCACAAGGCTCTAAACCACATCCCCAACACGAAGCAGAGCTGGAGGAAAGAAAACCTGGCATGGGGGCTGTCTGGGGGTTTCCAGCCCAATTTGCTATTTTAATATTCCTCAGCTCAACTTTCTCCTGTATTATTACATTTAGGTTTGTTTTCTTTTTTTTGTTTGTTTTTCTCTTGAGTGCATAAACATGGATGAAACTCACTCTGAGCTGGCAGCTGAGAATAGGTTTTCTCTCACCTCACACTGGAAATATTGCTGCTTGATAGCGATGCCTTTTGGAGCTACCTAAAAGCAGAGGAAAGACAAAATTAAGGGAATAAAGAGCAGTTATATTTATTAAAGGGCCTGCAGGTACATTCAGGGCAGACAAAGCCCACCCAGGGGCTACACCCAAAAAAAAAGGACAATGGGTCCTGGGTTTTCCCACTTTTATGAGTTTGGTCCATTTGCATATTGGGTGTTCCAGTTACAGCCTCAGGTAATGAAGTAATTTACCCCAAATTTGCTCCCCCCCAACTCACTTCTGTTTACATTTCTTGGGGCCTGAGACACTCAGGTGTCCCTGATTCCCAGGCCTGGAGAGGAATTGTTGTGTCTGCCCAAAATGGGAAAGCAGCAGCCAACACTCTGTGTGGAGTTTGGAGTTATTCACTAAGGAATTGCAGGGTTACAGATATATCAAAAATACAAAACCTAAAATCCTAAGGCATCAACAGGAGAAGAGAGGAAGAAAAGCCTGGTGTGCTCTAATCCCTCCTGCAAGTTGGTGCATTATGGACCCCAAGAATCTTCTTGGGGTGCCATAGATAAAAAGCTTTTCCAGGTCTTTCTTTGCATGAGAGCTGAGCCACCTCCTTGCCCCACAGCCCCCACAAAGGCAACAGTGCTTTTAGAAATGTCCAAATTAGTTTAGGGTATCACAGCACAGCTTTGATAATCTCCAGGTGCAAATGCTGCTGATGAACCACACTTGGTGTCCCTTTCCCCCCTCATCCTGACTTTTCAGCTCCTCTCATTCCCTCCTCCCTGTGCTCTCTCTCATTTCCACCTCACACTGCTCTCCCCATTTTCCTGACTTTCCTCCAGCTGTCCTGGAGGGCTCTTGAGGGTTTTCAGGTCCTTTCCAGCTCCTCTCCCAGTCCTGTCCTTTCCCAGACACCAACACCTTCCTCCTGTGCTTTCCTGGGCTCTGGAAGCTTTTCCCAGCAGCAGCATCTCCACCAAGCTGCAGGGAAGAGCTGCCAAAGGACCATTAACCCAAAAGTCAGCAGGCTGCACACAGGAGATTCCCACCGTGGTTAACTTTATTTATGGTTATTGACACTCCAAGTGGAGCTCCAGGAAGTCTGTCCTGCAAAGGCATTGCCCAGGGAGCTCAGATAACCCTGGCTGAGAAAATCTGGGGTTTTCTGGTGCAGGCAGCCCTGAGCAAATATCCCAGAGCCTCCCTTCCCCTCCTTCCTCAGAGCTTGGAGAAGCTTTCCAGGATTTCTGTGATGCAGCACCGAGGTAGAAGGAGGGGAAGGGAGGGCCACAGGCTGCAGCACTCTGTGTGTGCCTCAATTTTCCACCCAAGACCCAGGAATGATCCCAGCCACCCTCCCAGGGACACAGAATCCTTCTCCACACCCAGCTCCAGCCTCAAGTGGAACAACTTAAAAATCAAGTTGTCCTCCTCGGACCAACTCCCTCCACAACCCCTGGGTTGAACTCTGTGGAAGACAGTTAATTAATCTCTCTTGCTGGGGCCTAATTCTCTTTTCAACATGTGGCTGTCACTTCCCTGTCATCACAGCTGATTTACAATGGGGTTTAATTAAATCCTCCGTACATTATTCAGCATTCTCTGAAGACAACACCAAAGCAGCCAAGGGTATTTAAAATGTCACCTGCTGAGACGTATCATCTCCTCCTAAATAAATATGACAGTGATCAAACTTTGGCTAATTACAGTGACTTCGTTATTTGTTTGTATGTTTTAATATTTAATTGCTTTCGTGTTCATCCAATTACAAAGCAACAGCAAATAGAAATTAACTTTTTATCAGCGTGTTCCCAGCCCAGCTAATCAGCACTTCAAAGGCCAGACACAATAGGAGGCCATCCAACCTGAGAGTGCTTTACAATATATTCTCTGCTGAATGGGCCGTTCTATTAAATTAAGGGAGAATTGTGTTTGTCGGGGCACTCCCAGCTCCCCCCGGATTCCCTTTATGTGGCCATTGAGGGCCCTGCTCGCAGCATCCTTCCTTCGGGCAGGATTGTAAATCGTTCGGGTGGCTTTGGGGGCTCTTATCTGCTCTGCCGAGGTGACAGTGGGCGGCTCCGTGTCGGCAGAAAATCCTGGGAAAATCTTCCCTTCGGAAGCTGGAGCGCTTGGGGAGCAGAGGGAGATCACACCGAGTGTCCTGTGAAGTTACACACGAGCTGAGCTTCGCTTTTCCCCCCAAATCTGCGTTTTCCAGGGCAGCCTCTGCAGCTGCTGGGGCGCTCCCAAGCCGTGGGGCTGCAATAATTTTAATTTCACCCCCGTTCCTTTGGCAATCAAGCTCAGCTTGGCAAGGAGAACAGGTCCATGGACCCCCATCCTTGCTGATGGACTCATTTTAGTGGGAAAAGCCGCAGGAAAAGCCTGGAGGAGTCGCAGCTGATGGAAACAAGATGATTTCTGCCAGCCCAACAATCTTGCTGGCGAGCAGCAAACTATTTATGTTGTCAGAAACCCGATGAAGAAAACAAAAGGTTAAGTGTAGCTGCTTTCCCCCCACAAATCTCGCAGCAGAAGTGGAAGCTGAGAGCAGACAGAGCGATTTAGGGTCACAGAAAACAGATAAATAGCACATATGGAGGAATAGCACCAGGGCAGCACACACATAAATGAGCCACAGTAAAGAGCTGCTCTGCATTGCCTCAGTCCTGCTTTTCTTTGCATTGCTCCATTTTTACTGCTCCAAAAAGCCAGGGGTTTTTAGCCCCCACAGTGAAATTCCAGATGAGAGACTAAGAATTGTTCCATCAATTAATATGATTTTAGGAAGCAGGCTACATCATGATAACAAAGCACAAGCTCCTTGTTTCAATTATCCAAATATTAAATATTCAAGCAAACCAACCTAACCCTGTGTATCCATGACCCCAGGCCAGGCACAGGTGTCACAAATTTGATGTTACAGCCCCAAAATGCCTTTTTGGGTTTTGGAGAAACCTCTCTTCCTTTGTGGACACAAAGAAAATAAAGAAAAACATTTGCACAGTTGAAAATGGCCCAAATTGGGACGTTTCTTGCCACACATGTTGCTGTTTCTGAGAGGGTTGTACCCAACAGCTCCCTCACACAGATTTTGGGAGATGCCACAGCCCCTCTCACACCTTAATTCTTCCTGTGTACCCAAACCTATTGCAGCAGGACCTCACATATAACAGTATAATTCTGTGGAAATTCTCTTTCTCCAAACTTCTGCAAGACCCATCTCTGTCCCTGGAGCACCAGGAGTTCTGGTAGCCACAGAGGCACCATCTTTTTGCAAAGGAGGCAGTGATAATCTCACATGGAAATCCTCACATTGTAAAAAAAATTAAAGTATTCTGAGGGAAAAAGAAAAAAAAAGTACTTTTACTAGATGGATTTATTTTTTCTTTAAAACATACAAAAACAACCTCTGTTTTTTCCCTAGAGAAACAACTCTGTGTTTAATTTTAGGCTTCTCTCATGAAATATTAAATGAACAAAGAAATCTGTTTGAAATACTTTGATTTTATTGAAATTAAATATTTAATTTGACTCAAAATATTGTTTCAGAATTTTTTTTTTTAACCTTTGAGAGTGTTTTCATTTGAGAAATCAAGACTTGCAGTGTTTTTCATGCAAACAGGAGATCTGCTTTCTGCTATCTCCAGTAAGGATTCATTCACTTAATTTTTCTCCAGCACAGTTACATGGCTCATTAAAAAGATACAGAAATCTTGGTCTCACACCAAGGATGAAGCTGAAATAACTTTGATGGGCTCCTTTGAAACAGCTGAGCAATGGTGAGGGAGAGATTTGGGGCTGGGAGGAGGAAAACTGAGAAGAAATGCAGAAATATGCATGTGAAGAAAACCAGGTATTTCCCACTTTGATGAAAAATCTGAGTGTTTTGAAGTCTATGCACAAAGACTTCAGCAAAGTTGACTGCCAGTGACATGAGACAGGGAAGCAAATAAAACCCCAGCAAACCCCCAGGTGGGAAAATCTGTTTGGCAGCACAGAAAAGTAACTTTCTGCACAGAAGCAAGAGAATGGGAGGAACTGATTTAAGGGATTAAAACCATTTAATTCCAGACAAACTCCTGAGATACAGACATTTCAATGAGGAAATTAGATGGAAAAAATATCCTGATTTTCCTGGCCAAGCCCAACAACACCCAAAGCATTGCTCTCATCCTGTAAGAGTGATGGGGTAGAGGCTTCAAGCCCTGCTGGTACCAGTTGGGTGGGGGTTTATATTAAAAAAAAAATCTATCAGTTCATTCCCAGCAAAGTCCTGGTTTGAATCATTTCAATATCCTTTGCCCTAAGGGGGAAAAAGTTGGAGAAAGTCCTGAAATCATGTTTATATTGCTTCCAACATGCAATTTATTTTCCTCCCTCAGCTTGGAGGGAATTTGTATCCTGAAGTTGTGTCTGTCCAAGTCCAGCCAAAGCACAAACCCCAGGCTCAGCTCCCAACCCCAGCCTGGACAAATCAAAGGGTTCAGATGGCACAGCCTGTTCACTCTGGAACTTGCTGATATTTGGAATTATGATTTACCAGCCTCTCCTGGGCCAACAATGATACTGATATTATTATTATTAATAATTATTATTTCAGTATCTACATCTTAAATGTTTTCCAGGATGACAAATCCATCTCCTGCTCAGTTGCTGCATTTTTTCACCTCTGTGATTTATGGGGTGGCTGAGTACAGGGCATATCTCCAGACTCCTGAAGCTGTCATGTCATCAAAACTCAAGAAATAACTCTGTGCTGGGGCCAGCACAAAGAATCCAGTCCCCCCAGAGCTTCCCATTTCTCTGCTCCCAGGTTCTCATCACTGAGCTGTTGAGTTTTCATTTGGTCATTTCATAGAAAAAAATCCCAGAGCCAGAAAATCACAGGAGGATTTGAACTTTCCTTCCCTAAATCCAGGCTGGACAGGGCTTGGAGCAACCTGGTTTAGTGGAAAGAGCCCTGCCCAGAGCAGAAGGTTGGAGCTAAGTGACCTTCAAGGTCCCTCCCAGCCCAAACCATTCTGAGATTCCATGGAAAATCAAGTTTCTAACCTTCATGGCTGCTGAGGAATATTTCAAACTGCAACACTAAAAGCTGAAAACCGAGGAGGAGAAAAGAAAAACAGATTTATGATGGTGGTGGGGGGGAAAAAAATCCAGAAGGACACTCCACAAATTAAATGTCAGGAGTTGTTTTGGTCAGCACCACTGAAGTGTTTAGGATGGGTGTTCCTGAGGGGTTATCCAGGACATTTGGGGTGGGCTCTGGGGTTTGATACCTCTTGGGCCTGCAGTGGGAAGGGACAACCCAAGGCAGGGTGGCACTGGAGGTGCTGAAATTGGGGCTGTGGAGAGAGCCCCAACAGTGTCCATCTCACACAGAGGGGGAGAAAGGTATAAACTCATTTTTATTTGCTCCTCCCGTGTTTCCAGCCCCCTTTCCATCCTGCTCAGGTTTCTCAGACAGCCCAACAAGGTGTGAAAAGCAGCTTTGTCCAGCTGCAAAAGCCCAGGGAACTCCTCAGGACCTTTCTGCCTTCCACGTGTGGGGATCCTCCTGCACAGCTCCAGCCACCCAGCCCATCCTGCACCTGCCACCCTCTTCAGGAAGGGAATCTCTGCTTCCCTCCACCTCCTGGCAGGCTCAGAGCTGCCCCAGAGCCTCCACAGGGAGATCCATCAGGTGTTTGGGACGAGCCAAGCTTCAGGGCAAAGACAAGCACGTGGAGGATCACTGGAAAAAGCTGTTGAGACACAAGTGGGCGAGACAGTGTCACATCCTGGGAGATGTGAATGACCCCTGGGGACATTCCAGAGCCATCTGGACACAGTCCCCTGCCTGGGATGACCCTGCTTGAGCAGGGAGGTGGGACCAGGTGATCCCACCTGGGCTCCCTTCCACCCTGACCCACCCTGGGATCCAGATTCCAGCAGCAGCTGCACACAAGGAAAAGCTCAACAGGGGATCCAAGAGCACTGGGCTGCTCCAGGTCTGAGCCAGCCCCTCCAGCAGCAGGCTCTGGTGGTGCCCCATGACATTCCAAAGCTCTTGCAGAAGGAAATGCTCCTGGAAACCCCAGACAGGAACAGACTGACTTCCAACACACACAAAATTATATTAAAAAAGAAAAGAAAAAAAAAATCAAAGCCAGCAGCTTGCACACAAGCTTTACATTTGCAATTCTGATTCTCTAATAGGAAACAGCTCCCAGCTGGGGGAGGGGTAGACAGGAAATATTACAGCAACGTTATTTTGTTATACTAATTACCAATAATGGCACATACTAGACTACCAACCACAGTCAATTCATTTTGAAAGCTATATAATAATGTTTAGGATAAGGAATTAATTTTTATAGCCACTGAAGCAGATTTACTTGTACTGTAATTCTGATTTATTACAAATTAAATTTCTTAACTCTGGAAGTTTCCTTGGAGAGGCTCAGCAGGACCTGAGGAGGGAACCCTGCTGCAAGGGGGGAATTTTGGCAGCATTAAGGTTCAAGTCAGGGTGCCCAGACCATGATTAACCCTTCAGTGTGTTTGGATGGACCCACCTTCATGGGTAAATTCAGGCCCACAATGTGCACACAACGACCCAGTGGATGATTTTTCTCAAGCCAACTGATTGTGAAAGGGTGGGGTTTAATTTACTTTTTTTATTGCATCATTTACAAAGGTAAAATTTCAGTACTTACAAGGGTTTGTTGTTCTCTTTTTTTCCTCGTGTAGAGAATTCCATAAAAGATTCATAAAGGGAAAACTTTGAAGTATAGTCAAGAAGATACACTCATTAATTTGCAGAAACATCCCTGGTGTCAGTTAATGACCGTGAAGAGGTTCAGATTGTCTCTTCCACTTCCATGCAGGAGCTGCTGGCTCAGACTCTGAGCAGAGCTGAGAGCAAGGCTGGGCCTGGGCACCAGGCCAAGGAGGGAGAGTCCTCACCAGGACCTCAGACAGGGACTGAATGGGATCATTTCTGACTGAAATAATTCCTGAAATGATTGGGATAACTCCAGTGTCTTCACTCCTGCTCATAAGCATCTATCACTAGAGCCACAATCATCTGGATAGGAGGTCTCCAAGGCCTTTTCTTGCAGTGCATCAGCTGGGCTGGTCTTGAGAGAGTTTCCTTCCAGCTCTGGAGATGTGGGTGGGTGAGGATGGCAACCAAAGGGATGGCTGGGCTGAGCTCTGCAGCCTCCAGAGGGAGGTGATGCATCCATTCTGCCTCCAGGGAAGGAACAGTCACTGAGGGCTTGGGGGGCTCAAAGCAAACACCAGGAGGGTACAGCAGGTGATGGGAACAGAGGTTTGGTTTTGGGGATCCATCTCTTTTGGGCGTGCAGGGAATTTTGTGGTGTCTCACAGGGAGCACATCTGGCCAGAGAAGGAGCTGCACATCTGCATGCAGCACATCAAGGCACCTCTGATGGGACCCAGCCCTGGGACCTTCCTCACTGGGAAAACCCAATGGAAAACATTCCTGCAATCCAGCCAGCCCTGAAAAATACCCAGGCAAACACCCGCAGATGGGCACCCACCAGGAAGCCTTTCAGGGCACTGGTCAAGGACCGAGCTGTGGGCAGCTCGCCCTCATCTGCACTTGGAGAAGGGCCCCAGCCTGCCAGTCCAGCCCTTGGCATTGCGAGTGCTTTCAAGGATCGTTTATTCAGCCCAAGCCCTCCAGCAGCTCCAGCGACAACCGGCCCAGCGGCCACGGCAGCCGGGGGGGCTTGCAGTGGTTTCCAAACATCGCCTCTGCACCATCTGATCTGTGCAGGCACCAAACAAAAACCTACTCGAATTCCTTAGGAGAAAGAACAACGAAGCTGGAGCTGCTCCAATTCCCGTCCTGGCTGGGAGCAGCTCCTGGCAAGCAGACGCAAAGGCAACGTCGCAGAGAGGATTCGTCTGCTGCCGTCTCCTTGGCTGCTATTTGTGGGGTTGTTTTTGTTTGGGTTTGGTTTTTTCTTTTTTTTAATGACACTTCTAGAAATCCCACCGCTTTAAGTTTCGTCCTGGGAGGGAGATGCAGAGGGAGGAGAGTCCTTTGCTTATCCCTAACGCCTGGCGAGGACAAGGGGAAGGGAGGAGGGGTTTCCTATGCTAATCCTGGTCTCCCACCGATGCTTTCCCGTGCTCCGGGATAAATGAGACTTCCCTAATTCTTTCCCCGCTGCAAATAAACAGACGGGGAGCCTGCACCATGCGGCTCGCACTGTCCTATCCATCACCGTGTCCCGACTGCAGGTAGCGGTGATTACAGCTCATTATCGGCAATTACCACCGCCGAGCTCGTAGGTGTTTTCCCCCAAGAACTTTCAGCAGCTCCAAAGCTCTTTGAAGGCTCCTCTGTGAAGAAGGGCTGTAGGAAATCCCTCCCCCTCTGCCCAGTAGTCCTTCCAAAAGCCGTAGCTATCAGACGCCAGTGAAATCACGAAAATAACTGGAAATAAATCGCCAACCCCGCGAGCCCAGAGGATCGGCGGTGCACGGGGTCTGTCCTCTCGGCACGGCTGCTCGGAGCCACTCTTCTTTCTCTTTTTGGCTCCTCAAAAAAGCTTCTCCTGCGAGCAAACCGGCCTCTCCCCGCCCCTCCTCCGAAGCCATCATGTAATTCACACAAAAAACCCCCACACAACAGAAAAGCACATGTACGGTGGGTGCTTTTCCCGCATACAAAGTACCGCGGCAGCGGACTGAGGGATGGACCCTTTGAGAAATTCATATGCCAGCCTTCCCACTATAGCAATTTCATTCTGTCTTTGTAATTGTCTGATATTACATTGTTCCCTGCCAGAAGATTAATTAGCTAGTCTTACCCTCCAACATACCATCCCTCTGCAACCCTCAAGGAAGCTGGAGTGGTGCCAAGTCGCAAGGATTTGCTATTCTGGCTGGCAGCTGCTACTGTCGCTGCAAAAAAAAAAAAAAAAAAAAA
>VZRX01018663.1:38937-57293 GCA_013398075.1 Notiomystis cincta | reverse complement strand
ACTCTGATCGCGCGTCGAAAAAAAAAAAAAAAAAAAAAGGGGAAAAAAAAGAAAAAAGGAGGAAAAAAAAAAGGGCCTCCTTTTGTCCCTGAGCAGCAGTTGCTGTGCCAGCTGACCCCCACATCCCCGGCCCTCCCAAAGCCACCACCGACAAGGTGGCCAAGATTCAACACCACGGCCTGAGCGGGTGGGAAAATAAAAGAGTGGCAGGAAATGGAAATTAAAGATAAAAAAAATCAAAACAAGCACTGAAGCCCTCCACACCCAAGGCTGAGCGCTCCCCACGCCCCGAGCCCCACCTTGGTGCTGTTACCCACGCTGGCTGAGCCACGCGCCGAGGGCAGGGCGACATCCCAAAATCAGCATCAGCACCCCTCCTCCCAGCCCAGAGCCACCTTCACTGCCCAGCCCACCCTCAGCCCGTGCCCCAGAGGACAGGGCAGCACCACTGTGTGGGGAGCACTGCCCGGCCGGGGCCGCTGCCACTGCCGCTCTTGGCAAGGAGCCCGGCCCGGCACCGCCGTGGATCTGCTGCTTTTGTTCCCTCTCCATCCTCCATCCTCACACACACGCTCTGGGTGTCTCCATCTTACCCTGAACGTGGTGCCCAGGCAGGTGGGAGCTGAGCAGGTATGAGCACACACACCCGTGGTCACCATCCCAACCACCTGAGTGGCACAGGGGTTTTGCCTCTTTGTAGAGAGGGGAGAGTTCAAAGGGAGGTGAAAACCTGAGAAATGTAGTCAGCCATCTAAACTGATACACACCACAAAACCAGCTGAACAAACACGCCACCTTTCCTTCCAGGCAGTCCTCAGAAAGTTCTCTCCTGCTAAAATCACCCAGCAGTTCCCATTTGCTGGTTGATTTGCAGCTTTGACCCACCAGCACTACAACGCTCTCCAGCCACATCCCACTAGGGCTGCAAGATGTTTCCAGCAGAGGAGGCACCACAAGTGCCAACAAGTTGTGTTTTTAAGGTAAAAAAAACCAAAGAAAAGGAGAGCAGGACCCCTGCAACACCAACAGACACAGCTACAAGCAGCAAGGGGTGCACTGGACCCTGTACAACCCAATGAGGTTTTGCCCCCAAAACCACCGGGACAGGCTTTGTCCTCTATCCCTCATCCAGCTCAAAAGGAAGCCAATTTTCAATTAATATTTTTTTAAAATTTGGGCAGCTGTTGCAGGAGATCACCTTCCCTGCCCAGCTGCCCGGGGGCTGGCACAGGGACTGGCACAGGGACAGGGAGCTGCGTTTTGGGCACGAGGAGCCACGGGAAGCCCCCCGTTCCCGGGCTGTGGAAAGGAGCCCACATTGTCACGGGGGCTAATTAAGCTCCTCCAGTCAGACAGCAGCTCCAGCCTCAGCACCCGCCTCTGCTGGCAGCCCCCCTGCTCGGGTGCTACGGAAACGGGAATTAAGCGGTGATGAATGCAGTATTAATTAATTAAGAGGAGATGCACACGAAGGGGGTGGGAGGCAGGGGGGTCTTTGCGCTGTGGAAATTATCCAAGGAGGGGCCCGCCGTAAATTTGGGGTTTATTGTTTTTGCTCCAGAGAAGGTGCCAGGAGGGGAACCTGCACGCTCAGGTGGTGGGAGTGACCTGCTGGCATCAGATCCACCCGTCCTCCATGGCTGAGGACAGGAGGATATCCCAAAAAACCGAGGAGGAAGGGAAGGGAAGGGAAGGGAAGAGGCGCCCGCGGCTCCACGCCGCCATCTTCTCCCACTGCGGAGGCCGAATGCAAAATCAATTTTGCACACTCCGAAATGGCTGTTCAGGAAGGGGTTTTTTTTGCTCTGGAGAGGTTAATGGGGGAAGCTCAACCCAGCTGATGCTGGAGGGATGGATGTTATTTTTCAGTTTGCATATTGAGATTGTTTACACACATGATTAGCTGATATATTAAGCTTCTTAAAGGAAAAAAAAAAAAGAGGAAAAGAAAGGTGGCAAAGCACATTGTTTAGTTTTGATTTGCATTCCTCACCCATTCTCTCCTTCACGATACATCACCCAGAGGAGAGCAAGGACTTGGCCATCACTGCCAACGGCTGGCTTTTGGAGAGGGGAAGCAAATGGTTAAAATTCCATCAGTGACTGCAGTGTCCAGCGTGATTTGGCACATCCAGCCTCCCATCACAGCACACCAGGTAAAGGCTGGTCCCCATCAGGCGAACTGGGGCAGCTCAGAGGTGAGTTTTGGGTGTCTACCCAGCCCCTGACCTCCTTGGGAAGGACAAGATCCCCAAGGGAAGCCTGCCCTGCCAAGCCCTGGCCAGTGGCAGTGGGGTGCCAGGGACAGGCAGAGCCCACAGGCAACGGGAAGTGCTCAGCACTGCAGCTTTCCCTCTCTGCATGGCTCTGCTCCCGCGGGCTGGGTGTGGTTTCAAGTCTCTTTTCCATCTCAAGGCTGGAGACAAACACCCCGGAGATAACCAGGCTTTGTTTCATCACCAGCAGGGGCAGACAAATCCAGCTGCAGAGCCGGCTGGCACTTCCCTGGGCTAACAGGACTGGTGCTGCCATTCCCTGGCCCAGAGACCTTCTGGGCATCTCCAGGACACCCCTGCCAGGTATCCCAAACCCAGACCTGACTGTTTTCTCACCCCTCACATCACACACGCTCCTGGCAACACAAACCAGGGCTGTGGCTGTGCTTCAAGCAGCTCCAGAGATCCATCTCTGTCTCCCAGGTGATGCCAGTGTTTAACAGGCTCCACTCAGCACTGCTCCATAAAAACTTCCTCCTGAGTGGCCTCAGCAGGTTGATGGGCTGGGAAGTATTTTAGGGGGTCCCTTTTAAACACCTAAGCACGCTCAGGACCTCGTGCTGTTCCTCCAGCCCAGAGCCCACACTGCAGACTCACTTCCTGCATCCCTGATTCTTGGACAAGCGTTTTGGGATCCTCAGAACACAATTCCTTTGTCCACTGCCAAACCAAGCTCTTCCACCTCACCATCCTTCTCTGGTTTCAAAACCACATTTCTCCTTTGCTCCTTTTTCCCCTGCTACAGGAATAGTCCCTCCTTCCACAGCCAGGCACCACAGAGCCACCACACCACCAGCTCAGCTGCTCCTCCCTCCCTCCCCATCCTCCCCAGCTCTCACCACCTGGGGTGTGTTATTTGTACAACATCTCTTAACTTTGACTTCTTCAACACAACTTTTCCTTTAATTACTCGCATTAAAAATAAAAATGCCAACCTATGTGAGCAACTGCTCTCATTACAGTATCAGTCCTCCAGCTAATTAATATCTGTTAGCTTTGGCTTATGCACCAGGATGCCTAAATCCAAAATACACAAGGCTGCCAAGTTACTTTGCAAACAGGAGTGCTTGCCTTGAAGAAAGAATCACGTTATCCAGCTTGCTCCTGTGCAATCTCACCATAACCTTTACTTTCAAGGTCTTGGAAGAGAGGAGGAAAGATCATCCAGCTCCAAAGAGATTGCAGTGAAACCAAAGGGGAAGCCCAGAGGAAGAGGAAGAGGAAGAGGAAGAGGAAGAGGAAGAGGAGAGGAGAGGAGAGGAGATTCTTTGTACTCACTCTTTTTTACTCACACAGGCCACATGGGAAAGACTGAGTCTGAGAAAAAAACCCTCCCAGCAGCTCCCAGGCCTCTCCCAGAGCCCACAGAACATCTCCAGCCCGCAGAGAAGGACAGGGAGCTGCACACCACCGAGCTCAGCCACACCAGCAATCACCTCCCTCCACAGTGCTGTGTGACTGAGAGGGGCTCAGAGATGCTGCCCAGGTGACAACAGAGCCAGGGGTCTCAGGAGAGCTGACAAATAAAGGAGCCACCCCGGGGGAGAGATAAGACCTGGCAGGGTGGTGGGGTGGGTGCAGCCCTCCTGCCCACTCCCCAGTGAGGGTGCAGCCCTCCTGCCCACTCCCCAGGGTGGGTACATCCCTCCTGCCCACTCCCCAGGGTGGGTTCAGCCCTCCTGCCCACTCCCCAGTGAGGGTTCAGCCCTCCTGCCCACTCCCCAGGGCGGGTGCCTCCAGCACATCCCAAAGGCGGCGGGTTTGGAGCTGATTAAAACCGGAAAAGCCTTATGTAAACTTAATGCATAATTAACCTGAGCAATGCACTGGCAGGAGACATTATTGAGGTCAGGGAAGCATTAGAGCCACAAAAACAACTCTGCCAGCAGATGAGGGATGAGGACATGCACTGCTAAATTACTGGAGAGCTCCTCTAATGCAAAGGACCAAACCTGCTGGATGCTAAGGGGACAAGCCTCCCCTCCAGGCAGGTTTCTTACATCCTGCTCCAAAGCACTGGATGGGAAAGGCCAGAAAGGAGAGCCTGAGGTGGACAAGCCCTTCTGAGATGTTCTGTCCATGTCAGGTCTCCAGCAGAGGTTACAGGGGGGATTCCTGCCCTGCTCTGTGTGCCCCTGAGTGGGACACAGAGGTGTGCACCCTTAGCTGAGCCCACCAGCCCATACAGCAAAGATTCACCTCGTGCCAAGGGCAATCCCTGGGAGGTGGAGGGTCCTTGGAGGTGGATTCTCCCGGGGTGATCCAGCCCCATGGGAGTTCTGGACACCACGTGCAGGTGGGAGATGCCTTGGGGTGCTCACTGAGCTGTGCTTGTGTCACATCCCTGAACCCCGTGGGCCCCAGCAAGGCTTTGAGTATTTTTAAGGCTTTGAGTCTTTTTAAGGCTTTACCAGTGTGGGCAAGGATGGATGGAAGTGCTCCCTCTCTGTTTTCACTTCCTGCTCTTTCCTTTGCCCCTTCCCTGCCTTCACAGCACTGCCACAGTTCCACGGTGCAGCAGCACCTTTCAGACCCTCCCAAATGGTGTTTGGGGCTCCAAGGTCCCAGGGATCTTCCTGATGCCAGCTAAAACAACAGGAAAGCCTCCCATTTGCCAGGGCCCATAACCAAACCCCCACAGGCATTGTCCTCCCCCCATTCCTGGCTTGCTTACAGCCACAGCAGCTGTTCCACATTTCCCACTTTTAAAAACTCACATTAAATCAAGGTCCCTTCTGCCAAAATCCAGTAAAACAGACTTCATGAAACATTTTATGGACACCAAGGGCTGCCCTTCCCAGGCTGCCCGTCTCTCAGATCACCATGTAAATACTTGAGGCTCCCTCTGGAGAAAGCTGCTCCCAAACACCCCACAGGCACAGCACCTGCTTGGGATTCCCACAGCACCCCAGAGGGGTTTGTGGCAATGGATTCACCTGGGGTGAGCCCCACCTGCCCTTGGGCAAGAGCTCTGATGCTTCCAGCACACACAGACTGGGGGCAGTGCCAGGCTGTCTTCCTTTTCCAAATGGCCCAAAATAATAAACCAGAATGTCCAAATAGTTCGTTTTACAGCTAATTTAATGATAATTGGATATGATAAGCTTGGAGTCCTTGTATTTCCAGAAAACAAATATTTTAAGGGTGCCAGGCCTCACTTGCTGAAGTGCCTCTGTGCCCCTCTGAGGGCCAGGAGGGCTCCCTTGGGAAGGGGGGATGCTCTCAGCCCACCAGACTCCAGGAGAAATGCAAACGCCAGCTGGCCACAACTCCTGAGGAGCAGAGCAGCAAGGATGAGGCAGAACACGCTTCAGGACAGGTCAAACAAGACCTGATCCAAACTCAGCTCACCCCACCTGCTTCCACAGGACAAGGCACATGGAACCCTGGAGCCACAGGGCTCGAGGGCTGGATGATCCAGCTGTTCCACAGTGAATCCCTCAGCCCCATGAGGGGGGCAGGCACAGCACAAGGTGATGGACCACTCGTGGGAAGGGGGAAATTGTCTGCTGGCAGCCCAGGGAGCCACAGAGCAGTCAGGGCATGCCCTTAGCAGCCTCCAGAAAAGCTCCTGCTAAAGCTTGGAGTCTGCACTTCCACTGCAGGAAAGGAAAGCCTGCAGCAACCTGGTCCTCCAAACTGCCAAGAGTCCTGCAAAAGCAGGACACTCATCACACATTCCAGCTTTGTTTCCTTCATCCTCTTGCACAGGACCTCCCATTACACTTAAAGAGGGTTTGTGGCACAGCTCTCATCCAGAGATCCATCTGAACTCCATGGAAGAGCCTCGACCAGCTCAGACACAAATCTCTGTTGTACTGAAAGGGCAAACAGTCTGCTGGTGGCAGCACAGCACTCGTGGGATGCAGCTGCTTCACCCACCAAGTAACAAGGTAAAACAGCCCTTCCTCTTCACAGAGGTGCTATAATTCATACCTGAACTTGCAAGGGTCCTTGGCACCCTCTGGAAAAGCCATTAGCTCTGGAGGGGAGGCGAGGCCACCCTCTGCCACCTCTCCCTGCCCACAGGCAGCAGGATTCAGGGCTCAGCAAAGATGAAGATGTTTTGTGCTCACCTGAGCCATCCTTATTTACATCTCCAAACACAGCCCTTGCTCTCCTGAGATCCTACAGCCTCTGCAAATTAAGAGCCAGCTTATCCCAGCTCCTGGCCATGCTGCTGCTCTTCCAGAGGAGTTTTACACCTCAGTCTTTGGCAAAACCTGCTGTTCCACCCATCCAGCCTGGGCTGTGCCTGTCACACAGCAGAGCATCCACAGGGGAGGAGCTGGGCCAGGATCTCTCCTCTGTGTAAAACAGGATCACTGCTCAAGCAACCTCCCCTCAAAAGGAACCTGCCAATCCACTGGGCCTTGTTCCCTCCTCAGAGGGTTTTAAACTCACCAGGATCAAGGGCTCTTTCTTTGCTTGCCCCTGAAAAGCAGGAGGAAGCTGCAGATATACTGCGAGCACTTAGGAGGAAAAACATTACAGCATCTAAAGGTACTTTAAATGATTTAGATACAAACTTGCCTGTAATAAGACATCTATTTTGGTTAATCTCTTAGTTGCAAATCTTGAAACTCTTGAACCTGCCTCAGGCTACTGTCAGCAGCACTTCATTTAACACTGCTTATTGGGAATAACTGCTATTTCCCACTGTAACCTCCAAACCTCTTAAAGTCTCTCTTATTGCTCTGCCCAAATATACTTGCCTTCAGGATACAGAGGGTTTTTTCTTGCTAAGAACTGTTAAGATGATTTGAGCAAGCTGAATCAGAAGAGACTGTTTCCCAGGCAAAGCAGCCAAGGCTCAACACACCATCCCTGCGATATTTCAGGAGTGATTCCTTTTTTTTCCTTTTTGAGCATTTACTCGGGTTATGAAATCCAACAGCTGCACTTTGATCACTCCTCACAAGCAAAGGAGTGGAAGAGATGCAGGGGTGTGTTCATCCTGGGGGAAGGGATCTCCATCCCTGGCACACCTGAGGCTGTGGAGACCACCCCAGCTCACCACGCCTGTGGTCAGGGCTCTCTGAGGAGGCTGCTGGGGGCTTGAGCAGCACCAGAGCAGCTTTTGTGTTCTAAACTCACCCACATTTGTATTTCCAGGGGATGCAGAGCCGTGGTGGGCACCAACCTGTGACTGCAGTCCCACCCAGCCCAGCCCAGCCCAGTTTAAACACAACCCATGGGGCAGCTGGCCCCTGGTCAGACCAGCACTGACCCCCCTGGTGGTGTCACAGCCCCAGCCCCAACAACCTGGGAACTGCAGCAGCCCTGAGGCTCCTCTCTGTCCTGCAGCATGAAGCACTGCCTGTCTTGTTGGCAAGCAGCAGCCACAGAGTCCCAGGAAAGAGCAGCTGCAGAGAGCAAACAGAGGCACAAGAGCCCTCCAAGCGGTTTAGCTATGGCTAAATTAACTATTAATTGGTTATTAATTGATATTATTTGGCTAAAGTAACTATTAATGGCTAAGTTAACTACTAACTACAATACAGCACTCAGGTTTGCAGACCCCAGTGCAACCTCAGCCACCACCTTGTCTCTGCTCACTGGGAAAATCTTTGGTCACTGAAGAGTTGTGACACCCCAGGACACAGAAATGGGGGGCCAGGACCTCCCAGAAAAGGGACAGGGCTCACACCATACACAGGGATCAGTTTCTACTCCCATCAATGTGCTTGAGAAAGGAGCCAGCATTAAGGGATTACAGCCCCAGGGGTTTAGGGACACACTCTCACATCCATCTGCACCAGGCTGCACACAGAAATCTTGACTGAAAAAAGAAAACCAACCCAAACCAGTATGAAATATGTGTATATATTACACAAATACATAAACAACATAGATGTTATTTAAGCTGTGCTTAAGTAGCCTGTCTGGGCAGGCTGAAGGGCCCTCTCTGCTCTGTACATTCACCCTGGTTTAGGAGGGATGGAGACACCAATTAATGCAGTCTCTGCCAAGCCACGACCAGCACACTGACTGCAGGGCCAAACTGGTATCACACTCTGGGTGATGCCTTTTGGGGCTGCCTAAAACCAGAAACCAGACAAAATTAAGAGAATAAAGAGCAGTTATATTTATTGAAGGGCCTGCAGGTACATTCTGGGCACACAGGGCAGACAAAGCCCACCCAGGGGCTACACCCAAAAAAAAAGGACAATGGGTCCTGGGTTTTCCCACTTTTATGAGTTTGGTCCATTTGCATATTGGGGGTTAACCTGCCAATTACAGCCTCAGGTAATGTAGTAATTTACCCCAAATTTGCTCCCCCCAACTCACTTCTGTTTACATTTCTTGGGGCCTGAGACACTCAGGTGTCCCTGATTCCCAGGCCTGGAGAGGAATTGTTGTGTCTGCCCAAAATGGGAAAGCAGCAGCCAACACTCTGTATGGAGTTTGGAATTATTCACTAAGGAATTGCAGGGTTACAGATACATCAAAAATATAAAAGGTTAAACCCTAAGGCATCAAGGGCACTCAGCTTGGGCACACCACAGTCCCTGGAAAGCTGCAGAGGTCAAACCAGTGCCTTTCCAGCCACTGCCCAAAGCCTCTGCCTCCCTCTGCCTCCCTGCTGCCCTGGGGCTGGCCCTTATTCTGAGCTCAGCTTGCAGGTAAATGTTCCCCCAGATATAAACCAATTTCTTTTTCTTCCCAAAAAACATCCCACTGTGCAACATCAAACCCCATTTTATCCCTGCTCGAGGCAAAGCCCTTGTGGGGAGTGAACTTTGGGAGAAAGCCGGGCCACAGCACACAAAATTAACTTATAATTAAAGCAGAACAAAAACTCCTTGAACCTCCTTCTCCCCACACTCCAGCTCCTGCAGAAGCTGCCACCAGCACAGAGCCACCCAGGGGCTCTGGGTCAGCCCAGCTCCAGGCAGTGCCTCCTCCCTCTCCACTCCTCAGAGCCAGCAGCTGCTGCTTTTGAGCCCTCCAGAGGGTTTAGGAGTGGAGCACCTGCACCAGCAGCTGGTGGCACTCACTGCTCCTCAATTAAGCTAATTTTGCAGCAGAGGGAAGATGTGTGGCTGCTCATCAGGGCACCCCCTCCCCTGGCCCTGTGCTGTGACAGTGACCTGCAGCAGGTGCCTCGGTGGCCCTGCAGGAGCAGGGAAGCACCAGGGTGGCTCTGGGAGCACAGGAGGGCTCCAGGAGGAGCCCCTGGCCCCCCTTCCCACAGCACAGCCCCTCTCCCTGTCTCTGACTCCAGCAAACCTCACCCAGCCCTCTGCTCCCACACCACACTCACTCCAGCGCTGGCACTGAGGAGCCAGCACAGTGACAACAGCAAAATTCCCTTTTGAAACAGCTTTCTGCTGCAGCAGAAATCACTGAGGGTGTGCTCTGATGAACATCAGAGGTGCCAGACTGAGGTGGGAGAGGTCCAAGACCAGAGCTTCCAAATGTCCCAGGTGCAGCCACCAGCACAACCCCAAAATGCACCCACTCCTCCTGCACACCAGGCTGCAGAGCTGCTCCCAAAAGGAAACATCAAACATCCATGGCCTCTCCTCCCCTCCACAACCCCTCCACAGGGCTCAGTCTGGGATTGCTGCTTCCTTCTGCACGTGCCAGTGGAGAAAAGCAGTGCAGCCAACCCTGGGACAGGAGCACAGAGGGTGCCAGCAGGACAGGGGGTGTTCTTAGGGCACCTCCAAAGTGCCACCTCTCACCCAAAATGGGTCCCTCAACATCCATAAATGTTTATAGTGGGACAGATGGCCATTAGAGATGCTCCTTCCAAGTCCTTTGTATCTGCATCCATCACTCAGCTCTCTCTGCTGGAGGAGATCCCTTCCATCCTGGAGAGTTTCAGGAGTAATCTGCAGACATCTCAGCTTGCCCAGTCATTTTATTCCTTATTAAATATTGCTAATGACAGGGTTTTAGACTCTCAGCCATGCATCCACTTTCTGTTCTAGTATAAATTTTAATCTGTCTTCCCTCTTCCTTCTAGACAAGTCTTTAAAAAAAATTGCTGGAGTAAAAAGGAAAGCACCAAGTAATTGAAAAGAGCTGCTAAAAACAGAAAGGAAGGAAAGCTAAGGAAAGTTGTAATGATTGAAAAGTTCAATAAAACTGGAGGAAAGCAGGAAAGATGCCAATTTTTAATGAAGTGGATGGGGAGGTGTCACTGGTACATGGCAGAAGATCCCTGCAAGGTGAGCTCTGTTTTCCCACCCCAGGTCAGGCTCCCACCTCTATGGGCCACCCCAAAACCACCCCCTCTTCCCTTATTTTAACTAGAGCTGCATTTTCTCCTCTCCTTTTGCCCTCAAGCTAAATCTTTTCATCTGCTGCTTTCAAAGCCTGACCAATAAAATGTTGAAACCAATAAAGCCGTTTGTGGGGAAGAAGTTTTCCTCAGAAAGCAAGCAAAAAAGATGATGTTTTACCAAAAGCTACGAGCAGAAAACGTGAGGCTGGAGTTGAAAAGCTCATGCAGATGAATCTTGAATGGTCTATTCTCACCATCATAATGAGCCCATACATGATTAATGAAAATATTTATCCTCATAACCCACTGCAGCGAGTTAATATTTAATCCAAAGTCCACGTGAAAGCCCAGCCTCTCCTGGCTCCTCACTTACCTTCTTGTTTCCTTGGAAATCTCTGAACTCTGCCAGCTGACCTGAGATTTGGCTCTTTGGGGCTGGTTTTTCCTGGCTTTCTGCATAAGTCCCACACCTTTTGATCCCGAAGGCGCCGTCCCTTGGGACCTACAAGGTTTCTCAGATAATCCCGTGGAGCTGGTGCTTTGTAACACGCCTCACTTTGATATTCAAGGCAAGGCTGGACAGCCCACACATGAAAAGACATCCTTCCCTTTCTTCCCAGCCTTAATTCCATCTGCAAATTAAACATATCGAGACAGATATTTATAGAGGAATGCCCTGATCCTCCCGGGAGGGCCGTGGAGTCTCCAATGTGTAATTTTGCTTTAGGAATGTGGTTTTAATCTTGATCTTCTGCTGGTGGCAGGAGAGGAGAAGGGCAGGGAAGGGGGGATGCTGGAGGTGAGGCTCTCCCCTGTTCCCCCTCCATTTGAGCCCTGGGCTGATGTAGTTTGGGGTGGGTGGATGCTCACAAGGGGTCCAGGCTCTTTCCTCTTCCCTGTCCTTGTCCCCTTCAAAGCTACTTCAGGACATGGGCCTTAAATGTGACAATTTTTACTTTTGAAAGAGGCCTGTAAACTTTGCCAGCAAGAGCTTTCAGCTGAGACCTCCAAAAAAAGCCAAAACCAAACCAACCTCCTTTAAAAGTGGTGCACTGATTAAAATAAGTGGTCAGCCCTGGGTCCTGCCAGCCCTTTGTGACAAGGAGCCCTCACAGAATCATCCATCTCCCTGTATCCCAGGCCTCCATCCCATATTTTCACCGTGGGCAACCCCCAGCACTAAAAAAAAAAACCACAAAAAAGGAACATTTTGGTTTATGTCATTTACAGATATGCTCTAGGGCAGAGGATAAAGGACTTTTATTTTGTTTTCCAGTTAAATACTTCCATTTTATCTTCTTGTTAAAGAGTAACTCAGTGCTATTCTTTTACCCAGCATCACTCACTCAACCATCTTCCTGATGGGAAGAGTTCAGGGGAGGGAAACTTGCAGGAGAGATGGTTTCAGTAGTAATAAGAAGAGGGACTTTGGCAGATTTCTGCATGCTATGAGGTATGACTTTAAGCTTCAGTAAACTTTTGGAGTCCCTGGGAAGCTGGTAATGTGCCTTTGAAGGAAGTATGACTTATGAAATTGCAGTTTTTAGCTTAGCTGGGTAATGTTAATGAGAAAATATCATGGGCTGAGGGAGGAAGTCTCCTGAATCCCATAAGTTAGGAATAAATTATTCTGTTTTCCTAAACGAAGCAGCACAGTGCAAGGCTGCTCCTAAATCAGCCTGATGGTGAGAATTATTTATTAATTTGTGCAGGGCCAGAGAGGAGCTCAGGCAAATAAATACAAACTAAACTGTGTGAAAGAGTTGCAAACTGGGGCTTGGAAGCAAAGGGTTTGCTGGGGTTGTGAGAAGGAGCAGGAGGGGTTGGGCCAGCCCCTTGTGTGAGGAGCATGAGGGGCAAGAGGAGCTGGAGGTGGAGGGACAAGTGAAGAGTGAAGATGATCAAAACCCCCCCAGGTTTCAGCTGCAGTGCAGCAGCTTCCCAGTAATTAAAGCCTGAGCTCTGCAGCTCTGCCTGCTGCAGCCCAGCTCACACATCAAAGGGAGAGGATTCCCATGAGGACAGCTCCCACTGAGGGAATTTGGGGCTCCATGCACGGTGTGAGAGTGATGCTCACACAGAGCAGGTGATGCCACATCCCCCAGTGTGCTCAGTGCTGCTCTGCCTTTGAGCTCATCCCATGCTCCCTCCCTGGGGCAGGAGCCCTTTGGGGCTCTGCAGGTACCACACAGCTCAGCTTCCCCTCCTGCCAGCCCCTGGCCTGCTACCCAGAGGGGATTTGTTGCTCCCTGAGCAGGTGTCCAATGATGGAATGAATCAGGGAGGTGCACACAGCCCGTGTGCTGTGAGTGGTGAGGCTGTGCTGGTCCCTGGGATAACAGTCAGGAGAAGGGAGAGAAAGGAAGAGGGAAGAGCAGCATTGTGGGTAAATATGTGCACTTCTGGTGGTGATTACCCTCCAAGTAATTAGTTTTTAAATCAGGCAGACGTTTCGGGAACTACTCGCTCTGAGCAGCTTTAATTATTTATACTCCCTTTTATTCTGATTATTTATAGTCCTCCTCTTTGGATGGAGATGCTCTCTGAACCTGACCCATCTCCAGCCCTCCCTGGCCAAGCAGCTGCCTCCTCCAGGGCTGCCAGACACCCCCAGAGCCCAGCTGTGCTGGGGGGTCCCCTCTCCCTCCCAGAGCCCAGCAAGAGAAGTGAGGGCCCTTCCTTGCTGTGGAAAGCCCTGTTGAGATCAGTAATTAAACTCTCACTCATCTTCATTTCCCTCATTTGTTAAAGTGAGGCCACTCAATAAACCATTAGTGCAAGGTCCTTTCTGTCAGCCAAGGCATGGTGAGGCACATTTCCCTTGGGGACAGCTGGGGAGGGCGTGGGCAGGGGGGGAGCCCCTCACCTGCCCCCTGCTCTGCCCAAAGCCTCCCTCCCACCCCCTCCCGGGTCACTCCTGCCCCTTGGCCAAGGCTCTGGGCAGAAAGGGGAATTTTGCAATGGCAAACCCTTCCCCCAGCTGGGATTTTTCCCACAGCACCACACAAGCCCCTGTTCCATCAGAGCATCTGGTGTTGTTGCTCTCCCTTCGCCAACCCCACCTCTCCACGGCTTCCTAACATCTGGAAGCCATTCCCTGCACCATTCCCACAAAGGGACCTCTGACCCATTGAGCTCCTGCTCTGGGCTAGACAAAAGCTGCCCTTACTGCTGAGCTGGGGAATTCTGCCTGCTTTCCCCTCTCTCCATCCACAAAGCATTTCCCAATGTGCCACCAGGACAGCATCTGCCTGGGGAGCCGTGGAGCACCCTCTGTCCCATCTCCCTCACATGCTCAGACACCAGCAATGAGGAAAACTGCAGAAAACCCCAAATCCCACCACAGGAAAAACCACAAAATGGGGAAAAACTGCTGTGGATTCCTCCAGGAGCAAGGCCCATGTTAATCCAACTACAAGCTGATTTCCCTGCTCCCTCGCTAGGAGCTTTTGTTCTGGGTCTTGCTCTGGTTACAGCAATGAGAACACCTTGACTTTGCTGCTTCTCACCCTGTAACCATTTGTGAGCTGTGGGGGTGAGGGGGATTTGAGCTAAAGCAACCCTGGAACTGCTGTGCAGCACAAAAAAATGAGAGAACAGCACAAAAAATGAGGGGTGGGTTTGGCACTGTGGCAGACCGGGGCCCATCTCTGCACCAAAACCCAGGTACCAGCAGAAAAGCAGAGATAAAATGTACATTGTGTGCTCTAGAAGCCCACCCAACCTGAGTGCTGTCCTGCTGGCTTTGTTTTCATCCACTCCCACAAGCACAGAATCCCAGAGGGGCTGAGGTCACTTGCTTAAGCAGGGTCACTTAGAGCTGCTCACCCAGCACCGTGTCCAGGTGGCTTCTGAGTTCAACTGCTTGGGGGGAAAAATACAAAAATACAATAAACACATCAGACAGAGATTAAAGCAGCAGAGGGGACAGTGCCAGATCTGTGACACCAGGGAGAAATGGGGTTTTCAGGAAGGCTCATCCTCCAAGTGAAGCCAACTTCCAAGGGCATCCCCAGACCAGCCCTGCAGCTGTGAAGCTTTTGAAGATCATCTGCCTGTGCAGCCAAAGGTTGTGTGAAAGACAAGCTCCTGCCTGCCCTTGAACTGCCACTTGTCCATAAAAACACCAGAAAGCACAGTGGAAACAGCCTCAGCATGGAAGCAGAGGGATGGGATCCCCCTGCCTCCCTCAGGGTCAGGATGGCTCCATCCCAAAGGTGCTCAGCAGAAGCAGCTCCAGTGTTTTGTAGGGTACCTGGGGCAGGTGGCTGAGGTGGGATGAGTCAAGGGGGTCAAGAATTATCCTTCAACAGGTGAAGTTCTGGGGCTGGACTTTCCCATCACTCCCAGCTCCATGGAGTTCATGCAGCAACAATCACACCATGGCTGAGAACAGACATTTCCAAACAAGCCTCCTTCTATTTGCATTCGAAACATTTATTTTGGGAAATACATATTAAACACTATTATTTATACAAAAATGGACTAAATTTTCATAATGCTTATAACCCCCAAAAGGCCATTTTAATAGATCTGGATGAAGGGTTTTCTTACTGTATTATTTTCTTTGTTTTTTTTCTTCCAAAAAAAAAAGTCAGGTTACAAAGGAGAAAGCGGCGTGTCTTGCTTGGCCCAGCTTGAGATACCAACTAGAGGAAAAAAAAGTTTAAGATGGCATTTGCAGAAGTGCCTCACACAAGAGATTTTTCTCCCCTTTCAGTCTTTTTTTTTTTAAACAATTGAAATATATTTTTCTTCAGTTAATATGTTTTTTGTTGTTGTTTTTGCTAAAATATAGCAAGTCAGCAAGTAGAGAGCTGCTGTTCCCCAACAGCTCCGTGGGGCTGCTGTGGAGGGGGAATATGAGTGAAGGGCATCCCCAGCAAGGGCAGAGCAACCTCCTCCCTCCTCCTGGTCACCTGTGCCGAGCCAGGCTCTGTCCCCCGTGGGCTCTGCAGGTGCCTTCCAGTGCTAGAGGATGGGACACGCTGCCACTTCAAGTGTGTGCCCCCAAAAATGGGTGATTTGCAGGATTTTTTTTCCCTTAGAGAGGATTTGGAGACTGCTGGACAACAGAAAGGCAAGAGGAGCTGGGGAGGGGGGCAGGACTGCAGAGCTCTGCTCCAGGACCCCCTGCTCCTGTGTCACAGTGCTACCTAATGCTTGCAGGGTCTTATTTACTGGAGACACACAGAAAGAGGAGGGTCTGGGGCAGAGCAGGGGGGGCAGCACCCACAAACAGCCCCAGCCTCCCCCTGTGGCTGCAGGGCTGGGTCAGCACATGCACAGACCCCCTGCACAAGGACCAGCGACACAGGAGCACCATCCCTGGACACACAAAACACAGGGGACCCGGGACACAAACAGGAATCAACAGGTACCCAAGAACCTCCTCTGACACAGGGAAAAGCTCAGGGCCAGGCAGGACGACCCTCTGCCTCCCAGCACTGCTTTGCAGAGACCAAGTTCCACGCTCAGCCCCCTCTGGACAAACACACCCCGAGCCTTGGGCCGACAAAGACCCACCCGACTGAATGACAAATAAATACACAAGTGTTCCCAGGACACCAGCCACAGCTCTGGCCCCAGGGAGAGGGAATGAGAGCCTCCACGGAGGTTCACAGCCTTTTACAGGCTGCAAAGACAGACCAGGCAGACCCTCCCTTCCCCTCTCCCACGCTATTGCAAGGTCACAGTCTGAAAAGGCACTTCTCCCAAAGCAGGTCGCTCTGCCTGGCCGGGGGTCGGTGACAGGCGAGGTGACACCTCAACACTCCCAGTTTATTGCATGTAGACAGGGTACAGGGGCTGGGCTGGGGGCTGGCAGGCCCCAGGGGGCTGCAGAGGGCTCGGAGGAGGCGGCAGGAGACAAGGATGGCACTGTCTTGCTCTCTTCCTCCCACCGTGCCTCGCTTCCGAAGGCAACGTCCACCCGGAGGGACCCTCGCCTTCCACGGACGGAGAGGAGCCCCCGCCAGCCCCACGGATCTGCTCCCCTGGGCTCGGCTCTGGGGCCAGAGCTGGGGGCAAGAGAGAGCCCGACCTGCACAGAGGGACGGCCCCGGCCCAGGGACGCTGCTCTGGGGGCCGAGGACAAAACTCATGGCACAAAGCGGGGGCAGAGCGGCCACACCCCGCTGCACGTCTGGTTATTTGGTCAGTTAACATGGCAGGGGGTGGGGACCAGGGCAAGAGGGACAGTGGCAGAGGGTTTATATAAAAATAAAGGGGGGAGAGGGGAGAAAGAGCGAGCGTGAGCGAGCAGGGTCCTGGCTGCGGCGAGNAGACTGCTGGACAACAGAAAGGCAAGAGGAGCTGGGGAGGGGGGCAGGACTGCAGAGCTCTGCTCCAGGACCCCCTGCTCCTGTGTCACAGTGCTACCTAATGCTTGCAGGGTCTTATTTACTGGAGACACACAGAAAGAGGAGGGTCTGGGGCAGAGCAGGGGGGGCAGCACCCACAAACAGCCCCAGCCTCCCCCTGTGGCTGCAGGGCTGGGTCAGCACATGCACAGACCCCCTGCACAAGGACCAGCGACACAGGAGCACCATCCCTGGACACACAAAACACAGGGGACCCGGGACACAAACAGGAATCAACAGGTACCCAAGAACCTCCTCTGACACAGGGAAAAGCTCAGGGTCAGGCAGGACGACCCTCTGCCTCCCAGCACTGCTTTGCAGAGACCAAGTTCCACGCTCAGCCCCCTCTGGACAAACACACCCCGAGCCTTGGGCCGACAAAGACCCACCCGACTGAATGACAAATAAATACACAAGTGTTCCCAGGACACCAGCCACAGCTCTGGCCCCAGGGAGAGGGAATGAGAGCCTCCACGGAGGTTCACAGCCTTTTACAGGCTGCAAAGACAGACCAGGCAGACCCTCCCTTCCCCTCTCCCACGCTATTGCAAGGTCACAGTCTGAAAAGGCACTTCTCCCAAAGCAGGTCGCTCTGCCTGGCCGGGGGTCGGTGACAGGCGAGGTGACACCTCAACACTCCCAGTTTATTGCATGTAGACAGGGTACAGGGGCTGGGCTGGGGGCTGGCAGGCCCCAGGGGGCTGCAGAGGGCTCGGAGGAGGCGGCAGGAGACAAGGATGGCACTGTCTTGCTCTCTTCCTCCCACCGTGCCTCGCTTCCGAAGGCAACGTCCACCCGGAGGGACCCTCGCCTTCCACGGACGGAGAGGAGCCCCAGCAAGGAGGGGCTGGAAGGGCTCCTGGGGCACCCCAACCCCGCCAGCCCCACGGATCTGCTCCCCTGGGCTCGGCTCTGGGGCCAGAGCTGGGGGCAAGAGAGAGCCCGACCTGCACAGAGGGACGGCCCCGGCCCAGGGACGCTGCTCTGGGGGCCGAGGACAAAACTCATGGCACAAAGCGGGGGCAGAGCGGCCACACCCCGCTGCACGTCTGGTTATTTGGTCAGTTAACATGGCAGGGGGTGGGGACCAGGGCAAGAGGGACAGTGGCAGAGGGTTTATATAAAAATAAAGGGGGGAGAGGGGAGAAAGAGCGAGCGTGAGCGAGCAGGGTCCTGGCTGCGGCGAGGGGCGGTTACATCTCGTTGGCCACCAGCTCCTTGTTGGCCACGCCGTTGGACAGAGAGCTCTGGCCCTCGTTCAGCCTCTTCACCCTGTAGGCTTCAAAGTGGATGTTGCTGGTAATATCCTTGATGTTCTGCATGTGTGTCCTGCAGGAAGGGGACATGGAGCAATCACACCTTGCTGGGCACAGCTCGGCCTCTGCATTCCAACCCTCTGCACCACTTCAACCCTCTGTACCCCAACCCTCTGCACCCCAACCCTCTGCACCCCTACCACCCTCAGCACCCCCCTCTGCTGCA
>VZRX01018663.1:25481-38782 GCA_013398075.1 Notiomystis cincta | reverse complement strand
TCTGCCCCCCAAGCCCCTGCCCCCCATCCCTCTGTACCCCAACCCTCTGCACCCCAACCCTCTGTACCCCAATCCTCTACACCCCAACCCTCTGCACTCCAATCCTCTGCACCCCGTCAATCCTCTGCACTCCAACCCTCTGCACCCCAACCCTCTGCACCCCAAACACCCCCAGCCCCAAGGTCCCCTCCTGGTTAATGGTGTCTTTAGGGCACAGGGGCCAAGTAAAGGCATTACTGGGCAGCAGGAGAAGAACCCTCACTTGTGCTTGGGGACACAGGCCTGGAGACACCCACCCAGGAAGAGCCTGGCCCTACCAGTCCTGGGGTGGGGTTTTGTAGCCCCACACAACTATCTGCCAGCAACAGATCACCTGTGCAGACTTGAACTTGCAGCCAAGCTGGGGAGGACTCCAGTACCCCTCTCTCTAGCAAGCCCAGGGACCTCACAGCCCCACAGCAGGGACTCCTGTGAGGGGAGGGACCAGCCATCCCCCAGGGCCCACAGTGACACCACAGTGGAGGGGGATGTCTGAAGTGAGGGTGAGACCTGGCACTGGTGAGGGACCACTAAGGCCAAAAGCTGCTTGCAGGCGAGCTGGAGCCACACACCCAGCAACCCTGGACTGTGTCCTGACCCCTCCACTGCTCCTCTGCCCCTTGAACTCAGCCCTGCAGCTGAGACAAGTTCCCTGAGGCCACCCCTCTGCAGCAGGGGGGCTGCAGAGTGCCAGAGGGCTGGGGGGGAAGGATGAAGGGGTGCAGGGATGGAGCAGCAGAGCAAAAAGCAGCTGCTTTGAGGGGCTGTGCCCTTTCCCTGGGGCTGTCCCCCTTCCCTGGGGCTGTGTCCTTTCCCTGGGGCTGTGCCCTTTCCCTGGGGCTGTGTCCTTTCCCTGGGGCTGTGCCCTTTCCCTGGGGCTGTCCCCTTTCCCCAGATGGCCCCTGGTGGCACAGGCTCTGGGGACAGGGCACTGACCTGATGAGGAGGTCCCGCAGGTAGGCGAACTCACAGTGTGTTGTGTTCTCCACTGGCAAGAGAAGAGAAGAGAAAGCCATCAGAGTGCACCCCTGGGCAGCACCTGGGGCAAGCAGGGCCTGGGGGCTTCACCAGCGTGAGGAGGGCTCAGATGGAGCCCCAGCCCCCAGGGTGCAAGTGCAGGACTCAGGAGCCCTCTCTGCTGCTGTGCAGCTGGCACCAGGTCCCTGCCCCAGCTCAGCCCTGCTGAGCTCTGAGTGAGCACCCACAGCCCCTTCCCCGGGTCCCACTGATGGGGGAGCACCCAGCAGCACCCCCAGACCCCAAACAAGGCACCAGGGCTGTCTCCAGAGAAGTTTCATCCTGGCCATGAGCGCCCTGCAGCATCCCAGGCTGCAGAGGCTGTGCAAGGACATGAACTCCTGCTGTCAAAGGCTCCTGCTGGCAGAAGGAGTGCTTGCAAATGGGAAAAATCAAGGGGTGCTGCGCCACCACCAGCAGTCTGACAGCTGCCCTTTTACTCCTAAATTTACTCAATTTTGAGGATGAATTCCTTTTTTTTTTAATGTTTATTTTCCCCCAAACGAGCTCGTACATAGAATAGCAGAATCCTTTATGGAGGAAAAGACCTCTAAGATCATGGAGTCATATCATTAAAAACCATGCAGGAATGGCAAAACAAAAATAAAACTGCTGTGCAAAGGCTGCCCATGGCCATGGCTGTGTCCTGAGGGTCTCCCTGTGCTCAAGGCAGATGCCACAAGCAGAAGGTGAGGGTTTAATGAATCCCAGTGAACTCAGGATGTTCAGGGACACAGCACAAGAGGGCAGCAGAGCTTCAAAATACACTGATTTTCCTGGCAGCGTTGTCAAACCATCCCTCAACACAGGATTCCCATTAAAAAGCCTCGTAAATGAGAGGAACCTGTGAAGTGAAGGGGAGGAAGATGAGAGGGGTGGCACTGGAGATGAGCCAGCTGGCTGCCAGAAACCATGAGCAGGGAAATGTGTAGAAGTGCTGGAGCCAGGAGCTTTCATCCAGCCTTTAAACCATGACTGTAAAATGGGGGAGAAAAAGGGAGATGCCAATGGGAAAGGGAAGAGGGAAAAGATCCCACAAGGGAACCAACCAAAGGCAGGGTGGAGGGTACAGATGCCAGGGGAAAGTTCCAACAGGGGCATGAGCCACGGGGATGTCACTGGTGTGCCCTCAAATCCTGCCACCAGGCACTTAAGAGTGCAAGAAGCACAAGCCAGGCCATGAGACCCCCAGAAATGTCCCCTCCAGCACTCAGCAGCCCCCAAGCCACATAAAGGCCCAGGAACCCAGCACAGGAGCACTGGCCAAAGTGTTTCCAGTCCTCAAACACCCTTTTTTGGAGGGGCAGGGAAGCACCACATAGACCTCAACTTCTACTGCTGGTTTTGGACTTTGTTGCCTTCTGCCAGGGCAGGGAGATGGGCTCAGGTGGGGAAGCAAGGACAAGGTACCTTCAATGGTGCCCCACTTGGTCTTCCTCCCAAGGATTCTTCTTCCATTCACCTGGTACTCCTGGTCACTGCCCACCACTGCAAACGGGATCATTTCCTGGGGAAAGAGGAAAACAAGGTTATGATTTCTTCCTGAGAACTGGTCAGGAAGCCAAACCAGTGAGCAAAGTCCTTTGTCAAGATGTTTCCAGGAAAGTTTCATGGGATGAGCTGGTCTGCCCCTGATATTCCTGAGCAGTGTTTCCTGCCAGGGCCCACAGGCAGCCCAGGACTGGCTACCAGAACTCTGCCCAGCCTAAAACCCACTAAAACCCAAACCCAGCCTAGTCCAGTCCCTCATGGGCAGGCACCAGGTACAGCTGGAGCAAAGGTATCCCAAAGCTCCCCTGGGAATTGCCCCTAGCATCTGGAAACCTGTGGCCAACTCATTTCCTGATCCAAGCTGGTGTCTTTGAACTTCAGAGTCCCTAAAAGACTCTTTTCTTCCTTGAATTTGTCCAATCCACTTTACTGTGCCAAAATATCGCTGGCTGATCCCTGTAGTGTGGAATTGCCAGAATTCCATGCCAGTGCTGGGAAAGCTGCTGCCCCAGCCAGGGATGGACAGGCACTTCTGTTCCCATGCCTGGGGCAGGGGAAGGGGCCAGGGACCCCCTGCTTGCTGAGGGCACCTGGCAGGGATGGAGATGGGGAAGGAGCATGGACAGGACACCTTCCCCAGGAGCCCCACCCTCCCCACCCCTGCTCTGAGCTCTGGCAGGACCCCTGGTGCTGGGCAGACCCCTTGGACAGGCACAGCAGCTCTGGGAAGAACACAGAGGCTGTTTGGAAGGGACCCCCCAGGACACCACCAGCCCCTGGAGCTGCACTGACCCGGAATTTCTCGTTCACCAGCCGATCTTCGGAGTCCTCATCAAACTCCTTCTGGGGATACACATCGATCCCGTTGGCCAGGAGGTCAGCCATTATCTAGGAGGGAAGAGCAGAGGCACAGCTGAAGGACAGGCAGGCACAGGAGCTGCACTCCCACCAGGGCAGCTGCTCCCAAAAGGGTCTCTGAGCGATGCCCACCGGCCACAGCAACGTCCAGCAGCAGCAGCTCCCTCTGCATCCTAAACACTGCCCACCTGGGGCACAGGGACCTGTGCTCACCAAGAGCTTGCCCTAGAACTTCTGCAAGAACCTGGTGCCAAGGCACAGCTCAGGCAGAGAGGGAGATGAAGTTACCTGAGCTGGATGTTGTTTAGGGTTTGAAAAAGACAACATGTCAGCCCAAGGTGCCCAAGCAAAGGGGAACACAGCTGCCAGGCTTGTAAGACAAAGGGGAAAAGCTGCTCTCTGGTGTTTGTTTATACTCCTTGGAAAAGGAACTTGATCTGAGGGGACAAGGACACAGCTTGGAAGGGCAGACTCTAAGGACTGTGCCTCTGTGCAAGGCCAAGAGATGCTGGAATCTGATGCCTGGGTGGAGGCTCAGCTCAGGGGAGCTTGGAGGATCAGCCTTCTCCTACAAGGCAGCAAACCCCAACCCAGCTCCCACCACTTCCTCTGGCAATAACTCCACATCAGCCCTACAGTGCAGGTTGGCAGAGGAGTGGATGCAGCCCAGGGGATGCTCCCAGCCAGCCTCCCACCCCCACCAAACCCACACTGAGTTTAGGGGAACAACCCAACAAAGCCAACTGCAGGGAGCACATTCCACTCACCCAGCACAGCACTGGCATCATCCTGCAGCCAGGCTGCTGCTTCCCATCACCTGCCCATCCCACCCAAACCCCAAACCCATCACCTGTCTGAACCAGCTACACCCCAGGTGCAGACTGGGCTCTGCTTTTGGAAGCCCACATGTAGGCACACCAGAATGAGTGGAAAAGGTGCCAGCCTGTGACCACCTGGCCTGATTTCCTGCCCTCTCATCTGCTGGGAGCAAACACACCATGTGGCTAAGAGTTCTCCCTCTGTCCAAAAGGATTTGGGGGCTGTGGTTATGATCAGGAAGCAATCAGACACAGGGTGAGCTCGTCCTGTGCTGAGCCAGCGCAGAGCAGCAGAGCCAGGCACTGTCCCCATGGTGTTCCATGGTATCAGCAGCCAAGGGTGCCCAGGTGACACCTGAGGTCCCAGACTGACTTTGGAGTGCCAGAGCCAGCCAGTCACAGGGATGTGTGCACTGGTAACCTCAGAATGGAGCCAGCAGCCTGCAGAAGCCACTGCAGAGAGCAGATGTGGCACCATGGCCTGACCCCTCCATGTCCCCTCACCAGCTCTGTGCAAACAGCCCCACAAGCCAAGCAGGCCCAGCCTGGATTCCCCTCAGCTCCATTCCCAGCCAGCCTCTAGCCAAGGAAATTGCTTACAGAGTTTGGATTCAGCCCCCAAAACCAGACTGGCTATTTCAGTGCCTGATGCTGCTCATCAAGAACTGGGAAGGAAGTGGTAGGGGAAGGAGCAGCTCACCCACCACCCCTGGGTAAGGTGTCATCCTCTCCATAACCAGAGGGGTGGCCCCTAAAACTGCCCTTTTGGCAAGATTCCCTTCCCCTTCACTTCCCCCAGGTCAGACTCATGGATCAAGGAGCTTGGTGGTTTTTGGAATGCTGAGGCCATCACGCCTGCAGCCACATCCATCTCCCACACAAACAGATTTACAGCCCCTTACCAAACCCCCAAACGGGCCACCTCCAGCTCTCAGAGCAAAGCCCCTGCCTTGCTGTGGGTTCAGACAGCCCCTCCTCAGCTCCCAGCCACAGGAATTTCATACCTTGCTTCCCTCTTAAATCTTGCCCAGCTGAGCTCAGCAAACCCACATGTTTTTGCCTGGTTCCTGTATCACTGCAGGGTGCTGCACAGGGAGCGTTCTCCAGCCCCTCCGTGCTGCACCAGCCTCCCAAAACAACAGAAACCAGCCTGAAAATAACAACAACAACAGCAAAGCAGGCAGGAGACGCAAACCCAGAGATGTAGAGCTCCAAACTTATCCTGAGCTGACAGGGATCCAAGAGAAACACGAGGAAGTGCCTGGAGAGCCGGCCTTCCCCGCGGCCACGCGGGATCGCTCCGAGCTGCGGCCGGAGGAGTGCGCTGGGTCCCGGCCAGGCAGAGCCTGCACAGCCCTGCCAGGGGGGCACGAGGGGCAGCAGGGCAGGGGTGGCACAGCTGGGAGCCCGGGGAAGAGGCAGCAGCAGCCCCTCACCCGTTGTTTGAAGTAGTCCCTCTCCTCCAGCGTTAGCGTGTCGGCTTTGGCGATCACCGGCACGATGTTGACCACTTTGCTCAGGCGCTTCATGAACTCGATGTCCAGCGGCCTGAGCCTGGAAAACAGCAGGAAAAGGGGGATTTGCACTCCCTCACCAGCAATCCCCCATCAGCAAACCCCCATCAACAATCCCCCCATCAGCAATCCCCCATCAGCAATCCCCCCATCAGCAATCCCCTGGCAGAGAGAGGCATTCAAAGAGCACACAGAGAGGGGATCACTTCCTTTCAGATAGGACAAGTAATGACATTTTCTTAAAAGCACAACAGCACAGAGAGGGTTTGCAAACACTTGAAACATTTCCATTTCAAAGCTGCCGCTATCATTGCCTGTGAACCCTCACAAAGGCCCGTGAAGTGGCAGAGGGCTTTCATCTCTGCAGGGCCACAGAGCCCTGCAGGAACTTGCCCAGAGCCACTGGTGTCCTTGGTGGAGCTGGGTGAGCAGGGCGATGCTGGCTGCAGGGCCAGCCCGCTGCCATGTCCAAATCAAAACCAGCTCTATCCAAGCTGTCACCAACCATCCAGGGACAGCACCACACGGAGATGGCCACCAGTGACTGCCCCTGCTCACTCTCCCCACTGCTCTGAGCACCAGTCCATGCTGGGACTGCCTCTCTCACCAGCTGGGATTAAAAAAAGCTCTGGAAATTCTCCAGGGGCTCACAGAGCACGGAAGAGATGCTGCTTGTTCCAGAGGGCAAGAATGTCAGAGAATCTCTACAAGGGAAGTCTCAGCAGAGGGAAGCTGCAGAGATTGCATAACCCAGTGATCAGTGCCTCGGGAAATCCCTCCCTGCTGACAGCAGGGACACAGCTCCACTTCCTCACTGCTCCACTTCCACAGCCTGCAGACAGCGATGGAGGCACCTGGCCGTGATCCCCCCCTGCTCCTCAGTCCTCCACGAAGGTGTTTGCACTGCTGAGGGTCCCAAACCAGGAGAAAACCCTCCTTGGGACATCTCCACTTGCTGCAGGTCCCCCTTGGTGGCTCTGAAGGTGATGGGGACACGCAGCACAGTTGAACAGATGCTGCCTTGGAAAGGAAACCTGGAGGCCCTGGGGTCCAGCAACACCTTTGGGCAGGAGCACGTTTGAAATGAGCCCCCACTGAAGCACCAAGAGAGCAGCACTGCCAACACTCTCAAGCCAAACCCCACCATGGCCTCCTCAGGCCCTGCAAAGGGCTCAGAGACCCCTGCAGACCCAGCCAGAGGAGTGCAGAGGGGAAGGGGCTGATCTTGCTCCTCAGCAGCCCCCAGGCAGAGTCCCCATCCCACGGGGACACCTCTGCCTGGCTCCAGCACTGAGGAAGGGACACTCAGCCCCAGAGAGACCCATTCAGCTCCAGCTGATGTGAAAAGAGCAGCTCAAGGCTGCCCCAGAGCAGCACTGGTGACCCAGCTGAGCCCTCCCCTGGCCAAACCCACTCCTCTCTCAGGGATGGAGCTGGAGTGTGCCAGGTGGATCCTGTCCCCACACACAGCCCCCAGCACATCGTTAGCACACGGACAAACGAGCTCCTAACACAAACACAGGGTCACAGATCACCCTGGGCCCCAGGAAAGAAAGATTTTGGCTATTAAAGGAAAAAAAGAATAGAATAAAACACAAGGAACCCCCCATGGACACATCTGAGTTGACTTGCTGCTGGCAAACATTGTTTGGAGCTCTGCATAATGTATTTCCCAGACCTCCAAGGAAGTAATGCAGTTATGCTCCTTTCCCAGCAGAATTCTTTCCCCTCCTCTCTCTTTGCTATTTTCCAAACAATTTTTCTCCTCTAAAAGCTTCTTCCCCACTGAGCCTGTGTTCCTGCCTCTTTCATCAGCTTTTCCTTTAAAGACCAGGATGCATACAGAGCAAATGCAGATGAATCCCCAATCAGGCAGAGTCTGAATTTCAGCTCAATCTACATGTTAAAAGCTCAGTCCCATCCCTCACATCCCTCACACATCCAGAGGATCCCACAGTGAGCCAGAGAGGAGGCAGAGCCAGGGCCTGCCCACACCCCTGCTGTGTCCAGCAGCATCCCCCAGGCACAGTGGTGTCCATCTGCACCCAGGCATCTTTCACACAGATTTCTGCTCCCATGGGCTCCTGCAAGTGCCTCATCCACAGAGGTCACCTCCCTGCACCACCTGAGACCACCAAGGGACTCCCCAGCAGAGCAAACTGCACATTTTTAGGGTATTCTGCAAGTTTGTAGACATTCTACCAACTCCTCCTAGGTAGACACCCCCAAACCTTAATTATGTAAAAGAAAGTGAATCTTTTCACTAAGAACAATGCCTGCCTGTAGCTACACATCACACTCACTTGAAGACACCAAAGAAAATACATGGATTAAGGTGATGATGAGCACTATGTGCTCCAAGCAAGGGAGAAGGGAAGAGAAGGGAAGGCTCAAGAAAAAAAACTAACCAATTTTCTTCCCCTTCCCCAAATGGTCCCTGATATTATTAACTTATAACTAGACACACACATGCTCTGGGCTTTGCTGGGGAGGGTGGAGGAGCTCAAAGAGGAGTGGATGGGCTGGAGCAGGAGGTGCAGGGTGGGCTCCAGCCACTCCAGCTGGTGCTGGTTGTTCCCTCATCCCCTCTTGCTGTGGGCCTGGGGGAGGCTGTGCAGCTGGGCACACCTTGCCAGGGCTGGGCACACCTTGCCAGGGCTGGGCACACCTGATGGTGGCCAGACACACGTTATTTCTGCCACAGGATCTAGGCAGAGGCTCATTCCTGCTGGTTCCCCTGAAATGCTGCTACAGGAATCAAAATCCACAGTGAGCTGCAGAGTTATTTCCTTTTGGTTGTGCCCCAGATCAAACTAACAGCAGGAATTTGAGCTGTGTGTTAAGCAAACACCAGTGAGGACCCAGCCAGGGCCCAGCCCCATCACCTGCTCCAGGGAGCTGGTGGGCACCTGAGAGGGGCAGCCAGAGGGGAGAGAGGGAGTGGGTGGCAGTCCCTGAGCCAGCCCTGGTAGAGGCAGGGGAGGTGCTGATGAGGCCAGGCAGAGCTCCAGAGCTGTTCCTGAGCTGAACAGAGCTTTGCAGGGGTCAGAGCAGGGTATTTAATTTTTATTTATTGGGTGGCAGAGCTGGGCTAGTGCAGCTGCAGCTGAAAGCCCCTGCCAGCACCATCCTCAGCCTTCACAGGCATGGCTCCATGGGAGTGGAGGCTGTGTGTGAACTGGATGGGCTTGAGAGGGGGTCCTGAACTCCCTGGTGAACTCCCTTGTGCAGCAGAAACTTCTCTGCTGATTAACCCTGGAGCTGCCAGGGTGGGAGGGCCAGACTGAAACAGAGCCAAGCAACCCTCAGCTCCTCTGGATCTGGTCAGCTTTGCTTCTTTTATCCCTCACTCCTTTTTATTGAGGAAAAAGCAAGCTCTCACCCAGTGCCCTGCCAGGCTTAACCCAGCTGCCTGCAGCACCCCCAGGGAGTCCTGTGCCATGCCCACCCACACCACCAGCAGCTCCCCAGGCAACACAAACACCCCGTGGGAGCACATCCCAGGATGGCATCCCAGGCTGAGGGGGAGCATGGAGGGGTGGATGGTGCTGTGGGGACCTGCTGGGGCTCTCTGGGTGACAATGTCCCCAGTGCAGGTCCCTACAGCTCCACCAGCCCCTCCCTATCACCTCCTGCAGGAGACAGAGGCACCACAGCAAGGACCTCGACCCCTTCCCATAGCTGGGGGACCACACCTGCAAGGGACCATGGACCTCCTGCCTCAGCCAGGGCACAAACCTTCAGCCAGTCCTGGGTGACAGCCCCAAGACAAGGCAAGGCTCCCACACAGGATCCTCTGCTACAGCACTGCCACAGCAGCTCCACCCTGCAGGAGACGTGGCCACGTCACCCTCTGTGTCCATGGACACTGCTGGGGAAAGCCTGTCCACGATGATGAAAAACACAGAAAAGAGAGCAGAAAGGAAACCCAGAGCCTGCTCAAGCTCTCAGAGAAGCAAAATCTCCCACCACCTTCCCCCTCCCAGTGGGGTTTGCCCCTCAGGTGGCAGGAGGTGAGCTGGTGACAGCGGGGACAGCCCCAGCCGGGCTATCAGGCTGCGGGGAAAGAGGATCAGCACAGGGCTCAGCAACAACGGCCCCCAGCTCAGATATTGGAAACACATGTTCACTGGAGAGAAGGGAAAAAAAGCAGCTGAAAATGCACACAATTGGTGCTGGCCAGAGGGTGAGAGAAAGCAGAGCACGGCGGGAGAGGCTCCGCCGGGGGACGCGGCAGCCGAGCTCCACACCCTGCTGCACCCAGCGCCCCAGCTCCCGCAGGCTCCCAGCCCCAGACCGGCTCCTTAGGGGTTAAACTGCCAGAGTGGGGAGGAAAAGCTGGAGCCCAGCTATTGCTGCAAGTCAGGCCTGCAGGGGCTGCAGATCCGGGCTGAGATTAGTGGGACCAAAGTGTCAGACTGGCCGAAAAATGTCATTTCCCCTCGAAAATTTCTCTGTTTTATTGTAGTCAACCATAAATGTTTCGTCAGCCCCTCTGCTCCTGATCAGTTACACAAGAGGGGCATAACTGGTTCATGCAGTCATTTTATTCCAGTGAAGGATGCATTTTTGGTCTACCCACTGACAGAAGCAAAACAAAGTCTTTTCTATTGGAATAAATCTCCACATGGGGAAGTGGAAAAGGCTGACATGAATACAGTGCTGGAGGCTTAAGTTTACTTTTGAAAACAGACCCAAAAACATCCCCAGTGCAGACAGAGCCAGAAGTGGAAGGAATTGACACAAATCAAAAGGAAACTTAGGGCTCATTTTATGTTGTGATACTTTAAGTCACATTTTTCAAGACATTTTAAGCGCCCCAGATTTTCAGGGTGGGCTGTGTGCCTAGGAGGGGGGAAAAAAAAACAGAAAAGGAAAAAAAAATAGAGCAAGATCTGGGCCTTTTGATGTTGTCACTTGAGAAGTGCCAGAGCCAGGAGAACTCTGGGCTGAATAAACAGCATCCCACTTGCAGACTAGTCAAACAACCTACAAAATACCCTTACAGGGTGAGGGTGTTTGCTGCCTTGGAAGCACAAGGAAAACTGGCTTCTCCCCTTACAATGTAAAAGATTAAAAAAAATAAATTAATGTTCTGCTTGCAAAAGTAGCCTCTCCATCCAATTTGAGACCTGTGTCCATCCTTGGTCAAGCAAGCCAGGTGACCACAGCCAAGCCAGCAGCTCCCTGGAGCTCAGGGAGGATTTCATGGCCCTTCAGAAGAGGAAATACCCCATTTCCCTGGGGTACAGCAGCTCTGCTGTGTTACTGCAAGGGCTCCAGATGATACAGCCCTAAGGAGAGTCCCAGAAGAACATCCCAGGCACTGAAGGCTGAGCTGCCCTGATGGGGGAGGTGAGGGCAGGCCGAGGGGAGGAGGGGACAGCAGGGTACGTACGAGTGGCCCGTGGCTGGGATGAAATAAATACAGCAGTGCACCCGCGTGTCGGGGATCCGCTTCTTGCGGTTAATGTTGATCTCCTCCTGCAGGTACTTCTCATACTGGTCATTGATGAACTTCATGATGGGCTGCCAGCTGCAGGGAGAGAGGAACACGGCGGGGTGGGCTCGTGTGAGGGACCTGGAGCACCCTGACCCTCCTGGGTGAGCCTGCGGAGCCCGGGACGCTCAGCATCTCATAAATCACAAATCTCACCTGGTCACTGCTTAGCAACTCAGGAGGGGTCTCACTGGCGGGTTTGGAGGAGCAAGTGCCTAAAAAGTGCTCCCTTCTCTCCTCCTGGACCCAGCCATGGAGCAGGACAGTGCTGGGACCATGTCCTGGCTCCCTGCATGGTGCTGTGGCACAGGAGCACGAGCAGAAGCAAAGCCCACAAGTCCAGCCCAGCTGGTGGTGGGGACAAGGTACCTGCCATGGCCCAGCCCAGGGGCCATCCCACAGAGCCAGACACTGTGCCAGGGATGCCAGGCAGAGTTCAGCCTCCAGAGCCATGTGAGCAGGGTCTGGGGACTGGCCCTGCTGGCACACAGCTGCTCCCAGCCACAAACAAAGGTTGTCTCATGCCTGGAACAGCAGGATGTTTGTGGCTCTCCCAGGGAGCATGGCACTGCACTGCCACCACAACAAGCCCCTTCCTGCTGCCCACAGAGCAGGGGGCACGGGGTCAGGGTGTGCTGAGGCTCCCCTTTCCTCCCCTGCAGCCAGGGCAGAGGGTCAGGGTGTGCTGGGGCTCCCCTTCCCTCCCCCTGCAGCCTGGGCAGAGGGTCAGGGTGTGCTGGGGCTCCCCTTTCCTCCCCTGCAGCCTGGGCAGAGGGTCAGGGTGTGCTGGGGCTCCCCTTTCCTCCCCTGCAGCCTGGGCAGAGGGTCAGGGTGTGCTGGGGCTCCCCTTTCCTCCCCTGCAGCCTGGGCAGAGGGTCAGGGTGTGCTGGGGCTCCCCTTTCCTCCCCTGCAGCCTGGGCAGAGGGTCAGGGTGTGCTGGGGCTCCCCTTTCCTCCCCTGCAGCCTGGGCAGAGGGTCAGGGTGTGCTGGGGCTCCCCTTTCCTCCCCTGCAGCCTGGGCAGAGGGTCAGGGTGTGCTGGGGCTCCCCTTTCCTCCCCTGCAGCCTGGGCAGAGGGTCAGGGTGTGCTGGGGCTCCCCTTTCCTCCCCTGCAGCCTGGGCAGAGGGTCAGGGTGTGCTGGGGCTCCCCTTTCCTCCCCTGCAGCCTGGGCAGAGGGTCAGGGTGTGCTGGGGCTCCCCTTTCCTCCCCTGCAGCCTGGGCAGAGGGTCAGGGTGTGCTGGGGCTCCCCTTTCCTCCCCTGCAGCCTGGGCAGAGGGTCAGGGTGTGCTGGGGCTCCCCTTTCCTCCCCTGCAGCCTGGGCAGAGGGTCAGGGTGTGCTGGGGCTCCCCTTTCCTCCCCTGCAGCCTGGGCAGAGGGTCAGGGTGTGCTGGGGCTCCCCTTCCCTCCCCTGCAGCCTGGGCAGAGGGGCAGCTCACCAGTTCTCGTTGTTGATGTGGTCCCCAAAGCCCGGGGTGTCGATGACTGTCAGCTTCATGCGCACCCCCTTCTCCTCAATCTCTGCAAGACAGGAAAGCTGCTCTGTGAGGGGAGTGTTGATGGGTGCTCTGGCCAAGCCCACCCTCCCAAAATCAGATGCAGAGCTGGAGCTTGCTCCCAGGGGAGAAAAGCACTTTCACAGCTCCTCAGGGACACAAATCAGCCCTCCAAAGGGATCCAGCCCCATATCCACCCTGAAATGCCTCCCCCACAGTCACCTCATTGGCCCCTTCCAACACAATTAACTCAAAGCTGATGAATAAATAAAAAATAGATGTTTTCTCAGCCCTGCAAGCATCTCTGGATGGTAACAGCCCCATTCAGAGAGATGAGAGTGGAGGTTTATGGAGATCTGTGAGTGCCCAGAGGCACAAGGCAGAGCAGGACCAAGAGCCAAAGCAGCAGGTGGGACCTGCAGAGCCTCACCATGAGTGATGGATTTGATTTCAATGGTCTTGGGGATCCGCTCCTCAGCAGCTGGCTGCACAGATTTCCGGCTGATCTTGGACTTGAAGAGGGTGTTGATTAACGTGGATTTCCCCAAGCCACTCTGACCTGGAAGAGAGCA
>VZRX01018663.1:14838-25217 GCA_013398075.1 Notiomystis cincta | reverse complement strand
CGAGTCCAGCCCAGCCAGGAGGATGCTGCAGGTGGCAAAGCCCCTCCAAAGCTCCAAAGCAGCTGTTTTGCTGGGGGTCAGCAGGTCAAGAGGGGTCCCCTGCACTCAGACAAAATCCCAGCAATGCTGAGGACAGGCAGACAGTGCTGGGCATGTTTGAAGGGCTGTGGTGGTGCTCAGCAGGGCACGGGGACCAGGGAACCTCAGGGAGAAGCATCCCAGCTGTGTCTTCAGTCTCCTGTGTCCAGTTCCTCAGGGCAGGCTTTGGAGGCTTGGCAAGCCCTTATCTGGACAGGACTAACAGCAGCAACACTGACAAACCTCAGCCCTGCTGCATCTGCTGCTGCCTCCCTGACAGACTTGCTGCTGAAATTGGCCCAGCTGGCTGCACAGACACAGGTCCACGCCAGGAGCTTCTCTGAATCACACAAACAACACCCCAGGAAGCACAAGAGATTCCACAACTTTAGAAAAACAGCTTTTAGAGAAGTATTTTCATGCTTTATATCCCAGAGCTGATGCTGATCTGTGTGGAAAGGACACCAGCAGCTCCTGACTCTCCAGGAACAGCTGTCCCATGAGCTTGGAGAACAATTTTTCCAGAGTGAAGAAAAGAGAATTAACTCCTCAAAGGCCAGGGAGAAGATGTGCTGTGCCCCCTGCAAGGACTGCAGAGTTCCTGCACACACCATGGCCCTGTTCTGCCAAGCCATGCTGCAGCCCACTCCCATGGCACTGCCACCAGCGGGTCCCTTGTCCCACAGAGTGTCCCTAAGCAGGGTCAGCAAGGGTTTCACCCACATCCTTCAGGATCCTGGCCCATCCAGGCTGCCAAAGTCAATGGCAGGGCCAACCAGCACTGGGCATCACCTCCTGGCACCACCCCAGTCCCTGATCAAACACCAATTTTAGAGCTGAGTTTGCAACATTACAATCCAGCATAGGAAAACCCTCTTTGACAGCCACTGTCACTGCTGGGCTGTAAGAAACACGTGCACCAGGCTGGGGGGGAGTGCTCCCAGTCCTCTGCTGCCTAAAAACACAGGGCCAAGCACAAACAGCTCTGGAGAGCTGAGCAGAGCTCTCACTGCACCACTGCTCAGCATTAAATGGAGCACCTGGGGAGAGGGGAAGGCTTGTGACACACTGGGGAGAGGGGAAATGAGGGTGACACTGCCACAGCTCCAGGCAGTGGGTCTCTGCTGACAGACTCAGCCTGCCTGGATCTGTGGAGGGATGGAGTGTCTTGTGTCTGTCCCAGCTGCTGGAGCTGCACTGCCTGGAAAGGGAGCAGAGGTGAGAGCCATGAGCAGCCAGGATGTGATGTCCCACTGGCACCACAGCCACAGGCTGACCTCACTGAGCACCTGGGGACCCTAAAGCCATGGCACAGGGCAGAGCCCCCTTCCAGCAGCCCTGGTTTGCAGCCCACTGCCTTTCCCAGAACTGAAAACCAGCAGGGAAAACGCAGCTGAGCTTGGCCACCTCTCGTCTCCTTCCAGCTGCTTTTATACTGAAAACTGTAAAAGACATGCTTTGGGGTTGGGATTTTTTCAAGTTTAGACATTTTTCTTTATCTCTGCAACCTTAGAGGACCAGGGACTAAGCTGACCACAGCCTGCAGCCCTTTCTCAGCTCTGGTTGGGATTGAGAAACCCTTTTGAACAGGGACCTGGCTACAGTGGGGAAAGGGTTTTCACAGAGCCCCACCACAGGAACTCGGCGAGGAGTGATCCCCACACGGCAGCGATGCTCAGCTCCCACCTCCCTCCTCCCTGCCCTCATCTCCTGCCCTCAAGACAGAGATTGGAACAATTTCAGCTCGAGGACCCGCAGCTGAGGCTGGATGGGGGTAACAGAGCCAAGCCCATCCCCAGGGAAGCACGGCAGGACAAGGGCTGGCTGCTGCCATCGCCCCTTCCCCGAGTGCTGCTGCTCCTGCATCCCTCCCACCCCTTCTGGGAGGGCCAGAGCTCGGCTTGTTTATGCTGCCCCGAGTTCCCAGCCCATAAACAGCCAGCCCAGCGCCTGCCAAGGGCAGAACAATGTTCTCCAGGCGCCCTGCAGCACGGGCCTTGTACCACACACGGTGCTGCCAAGGCAAAGCCATCCCTGAGCGTCCCTCCCCGTCTGCACAGCACACAGTGAGCTGCTGAGGCAGCACAGCCTGCTCCTGGAGGGATGGGAACCTGCTCCTGGAGGGATGGGAGCCTGCTCCTGGAGGGATGGGAGCCTGCTCCTGGAGGGATGGGAGCCCCTTCCAGCAGGGAAATGGGAGCTCAGCACAGGCAACCCCCCTTGCAGGCTCCCAGGACCAGAGCAGCGATTCCTCTGCTGGCAGCACAGACCTCCCCAAGAGCTGGTTCTGCACTGACCAGCCTTGCTGTGAGCACCCAGCCTGGGGAGCCTTCCCTGTAGAGGGAATGGAAGTATCAAAATGGGAGAGGCAGAGCACCCACAGAGCATTGCTGGAGAGCTACAGCACACTGATATCTTTAACTGAAGTAGCAAACTCCGGATCAGGCCCTTCCACAACCCCAGGCAGACCCCCAAGGACATCCCACAGACATTCCTGCCTGAACTTGTCTCCTCCCAGGGGTACAAGGGATGGTGAGACCCCATCACCACGCCACTGGTCATTGCCTGGGATTTACTCTCCTCATCCCCCTGAAGTTTCCCTGGGCATTCAGCCAGGGCTGCCTGACCAGCCCAGCCCCAAGGAGCACAATCCAGCTATCACACTGGGCTCCACAGGACCAGGTCAGACATTAACAGCTGGAAAAGAGCAGAAAAGCCTCATTTCTTTTCCCTTTTCCCTCTTGATTGGTGTCCCACAGTGTCTGCCCAGCTCTCCATCATTTTGCAGGTCAGTGGCTGTGCCATGCCTGGCTTTGGGGGCCTGGGAGCTGCAGGAGCACAGACCCCCACAGCTGAAGCTGCACCAGTGCAGCCAGTGGTCATTAGCCCAGGAGAGCTAATGAACAGGAGCTTGTGGGCAGCAGGATTTGGGCACACAACCCTCCAGCCCTCCCTCCTTGCATGTGGACACCCCCATGGACACTCCCATCCCTGCCATGCCACCCTGCAGGTCCCCAAAGGAGCCACCCAAGCCAAAAGACTGAACTATGCAAACTCCTCCTGCTGGTCTTTATTTCCATCAGTAAATCACTGCTTTTTGGCATTTCTTCCCTGGTACTTGTAGCAGGGCTGCTGCCTGAGTACAAAAAACTCATGAATTTTACCCAAATTGCTGGAAGTACCAGCAAGCATGAGGGCTGTGGAATACCAGCAGCAGTGCAGTCCCTTGAGCCCTTGATGTGCCCTCTGACTGCTCAAACCAGGGCAGGACTCCCAGCAGAGCTGCCAAGGGAGCCCTTGTGAGCCCTGACACGCCTGGAGGTGCTTCCCTCTGGGATGTGCCTATGGATGCAGCAGGATGAGGAGGACTATAGGCCACATCACACAGCTTTAACTCCAGCTGAACCCAGGCCAGCAGCTCCCTGGGAGCAGAGTTTGCTGACTGCAAAGGCAGAGACCCCAGCGCTGCTCGCGGGGAGGCTCCCAAGAGGACAAACATCGCGGCGGGACAGCGGCAGCGCCCGGCCGAGCACACCACAGGGGACAACTCACCCACGACCATGATGTTGAACTCGAAGCCCTGTTTCATGGCTTTCCTCCTCAGCTGCTCCAGGATGGCGTCGATGCCCACGTAGCCGAAGTCGGCAGCCGGCTTGTCCGGCCGCGCCGGCGCCGCCTGCTTGGGGCCGGCATCGCGCGGAGCGTCCGTCATGGCCGGAGCGTGGCTGGGGACGGCCTCTGCACCTGGGGGGCAAACACAGCGTGCTCAGAGGGGCTGCTCCTGGCAGGGCACGGCTGCAGGAGCTGCCTGCTGCACCCAGAGCACAGACCTCCCCAAAGCGGGGGCTGGCGGTACCAGCGGGCTGCGAGGGAGGAGGAGGAGTGCGGGATTTTCCTGTACAGTAATTGTGGTGAATTTGGGATTTCCTTTCTCTGTTTACTGTGCTCACCTTGATCTCTGGGCACTCCACCAAAGCTGCTGTGGGGGTGTGAGCACAGCAGGCCCCACAGCAGCTCATCTGCTGCCACAGAGCAGGACCCAGCACCCAGGACGTCCTCAGCGCAAGCCTGGAGTGACAAAGGCTTTCAGCCCCACAGCCCCGTGCCTGGCACTGCTGTTAAAGGCTGGCAGACCTACAGAACCCACTCCTCCACAGCACAGGAATCACAGCTCTGTGCAGGCTGCTGCTGGGAACAGCTCAGCCCCGTCCTGGGGGGAGCTGGATGGCTCTGCAGACACAGGGAGTCCTTGGCAGCTGCTGCCACGTGCCCTCCTCGAGCTCCAGCTGGGGCAGATCAGAGGCTGCCGGCCCTGCCTTGTGGAAAACCCAACACATTTGCATCAAGAAGGGTTGTGCCAGACAGCACCCACGCAGCTGCTGTGATCTTGCTCTAATTCTGTCCATATCTGCTCAGAAACCCAAACCCTTCAGCCCCCCTCAGAGACAGGGTGCTTGTCCCCCCTGCAAGAGGCTCCAGCCTAACAAAAGTTCTTCAGAAGAAGCAAATGTAAAACTACTTCCTCAGCCAAACTTTTTAAGCAAAACCAGGGAATTACCTACTCCCCCAGGCACCAGCAGGAGCACTATTTGGAAGGACAAAGTGCCCCATGAGCCCAGGGGTGATGCAGCCTTGTCCCCTGCCAGCCCCAGCTGCTCACCCACAGCGGATACAGCAATTATCCCGAGGGCAGAGCGTGCACAAGGTCAGCCCAGCCCCATGCAAGCTCCTGGAGGCATCAGCCACATGCAGCACACTCCTCTGCTCCAGGCACAGAGAGGGAGGTTTTAGGAAAACACACTTCTAAGAGCCCTCCCCACCCCAGGCTGCTGCTGCTCAGTGCCTGGGTCCCTGCAGCCACCAGCCTAAGTGAGCATTTTGTTGTTGCTCTGTGTTTTGCAATGCTTATTTATTATTTTTTAATCATTTATTATTATTAATAAAAACATTATTATTTGCAAAGTCCTCACCCCTCCAGACAGCAACAGAGCTCTCAGCTCATTCACCCCAGTTATTCCTGGTCTTTGATGATGTGCTGCCCTCTCTTCTCTCCCTCCCTCTCTCTGTAGGAGTGTGGCTGGGCCAAAGGGGCTCCTCCAAACACAAGTCCATCATCCCTTCTCCTCTGGCTGAGTCAGACCAGACCCTGCTGGGGTCTGTGAGGTGGAACCACTCTCTTCCTGCAAGCACAGCACACTTCCACATGCTTAATATAGGCCAAGCAGGAGGAAAAAAAAAAAAAGAAAATAAAGAAAAAACAAACCTAGAACCAATCCCAAAGAGTGTTGGGTCACTTTGAATACTTTTTTCCAACGCTCAATCCCAGGCTGTGCAGCTGAGCATTACTCACAGAGCTGCTAGAGAGCAAACACGCTGTCCCTGACACACATGGGAGCATCCCATTCCTCCTGGGAACATTGCACAGCTGGAACTGCACTGCCATGGGGAGCAGGAACCCTGCACAGCTGGAACTGCACTGCCATGGGGAGCAGGAACCCTGCACAGCTGGAACTGCACTGCCACACTGCCCCTCACAAAGTCAACCAGCCTGGTGTGCCCAAGGCCTCACCACAAATCCCAAATAAGCCCTATCCCAAAATGGAAAGGCCAAAAGTAGAACAGAAATCCCTGTATAACATCAAAAAAAAACCCAAACCAAACACAACAAAATGACAAGTAAATCATGTGGAAAATATGCTGCACCAACGCTGGGTTATGCAATGGGTTCAACTCCTCCAGGCAGCACTTGTGTGCATGGGACAGCCCCAAGGATGGGATGGCAAACTGGGACACTGGGGCAGGTAGGGTGCAGAGAAAATAGGAAATTAAATAGAGCAGAAAGCCACCCGCCACTTGATAAAGGCCAGGAACATCTCCAGCACCTGGCAGTGTGCAGAGGGGCTGACCCCTGCCTGTGCAGACCTGTCCCCAGCTCAGGGAGCAGCTTGGGTGGCTGCTCCCCCAAACTGCCCTCAGGGGGGGAAGGAGGGCTCAGGGCTCCCCAGGCTCCAGCCAGGCCAAAGCCACAGGAAGAGCAGCAGCCCCAGCAGGGCAGCCCACGTGCTTCAGCTGGTCTGTGGGGAACTGCTGATTTAAAGCACCTGGGTCCTGACTGGACACTGAAAAACACAACAAAAGTCAGTATGCTGCAGCTAGGAGCGTCTGCAGGACAGCAGGGATGCAAAGCCCCCAAATTACCAAGGGAAATGCCACAACTCAAACAGGCAAATTTTTTTTCCAGCTTCCCAGCACTAAGATGGTGTTTTCTTAGCAAAAACCCAGTGTGACACTCAGCTCCAAGGGGTTTGTGCCAGCAGAAGGAGGGCACAGGACACACGGTGGCACACAGGGATGCTGTGCTGGGTGGCAGGGAGCACTCCCAGGAGTCACTTGTCTAATATAGAAAGAACCTAGAAATAAATTGGAGCAGAGCAGTGGATGCCTGGGGTGCATCATGGGCATATTCTGGATTTGTCTGACCTGCTGTGCTCTCTGAGGGGACGGGGTCAAACCCGTGGTGCTGCCAGAGCCAGTGCCACTGAGCTGACCTGAGCACTACAAGGAGGGCTGGGTTAATGAACACCCAATTACTGTCAGAAATCCCTGACTGCCACGGAGCTCCCGGCAAGAGCAGGACCAGAGCTCATGATTCACCATTGTCACCTTAACCCAACCCCTCACATGATTCACCATTGTCACCTTTATCCAACCCTTGTCCCTCCCACAAGGGGACATGGATTTGCTGATGGGGCTGAGAATTCAGAGCCTGCAGCTCTCTCCCACTCAAGCCTTCCAGGACAAAGATCAAGCACATGGGAACAAGTGCTTGTGCCTTATTTAGACCTCCCCAGCCAGGGAAGCCGTGTCCACGTGGGCACAGGAGATGTGGAGATGGTCAGGGCAGAGCCAGAGCTCCAGCTCGGGCACGGCTGACTCACGACAGCTGCTCCAAAGCTGATTTTGCCAAAGACTCGGGGCTGTTGCTCTGTAATTGATGCTTGTCAGACACGAGCCAAAGCCAACATCTGTGGAGCAGCAGATGAAAGGCACCCCGCGGGGAGGGAAGCCCCCGGGAGCCCCCCGGGGACCCTGCTGCTCCTTCAGCCAGCTGGACGCCGTGTGCCGTGGGATGGGCTTGGCTGTGCTGGTGCCACGAGCCTGCCACAGCCTGGGACACTGCAGGCAGGGCAGGCAGGGACACCCCAAAGCCTGAACTGGGCTGGTAATCCCTCCTGAGCAGGAGACTGGTGCTTCCCTGCAGACACACAAAGGGTAAAGAACCCTCAGGGCAGAGGCTGAACTGGGAATGCCTCACCCACCCCGGGTCCTGGCTAGACCCAGCAGCTCTGCTGGTGACCTGGGAGAGCAGAGCTGACCCTGGGGTGGGGTTGGTCACAGACCTGGTGCTCAGTGGCTGCACCTCTGCCACGGCCTCCTGTCCACAGACCCAAACCACTGCTCACACAATCCATGGCAAAAATGGCAATGCTTGGGGAGTGAAGCCAAGGAACACCAAGCACTGTTACCTTTCCTTGATGCTGCACCCAGTTCTGCAGAGCTACAAGCACCCAGAAAAACAGGACACTGTGGATAACTCCCCTCCCCTCCACACAACAGACTCTGGAAATACCACGGGCTCCCAGAATTGTGGGATGGGCTCATGCAAACACAGAGAGCAGGTTCAGAGCACTGTATCAGGGTCTCAGAGGTATCAGGGTATCAGAGCAGGGTATCAGCACTGTATCAGGGTATCAGAGCAGTGTATCAGGGTCTGAAAGCACAGCCTGGGCAGCTGAGTATCCACGGATGTTTTCAAGGCAGAAGTGTGAACCACCTAACCTTTCAGTTTTTGGGAGCAGCTGTCTTGGAGAATTGTGCCAGCAGGGTGTCACAGAGACATTTTTAGCTCCAAAGAGTGGATCTACAGCTCCTGGTTAAGAGCAGCTGGCTGTCTGGACTGCAGCACGAGAGCCTGCAGGGCCTCTCCCCTTGGCACACTGCGCCAGTGACCACAGGCTATGGAAACAGATCCAACCTGCAGAGGAGGTGGCAGAGCCACAGCTCTCCCTTCTGAGGGGACAGGAGAAGTCGGGAGGGAGTCAGCAAAGCCAGGACTGGATGCAATCCCAGCATGGCCCAGGCACTGCTGGCTTTTTCTGCTGCCCAGGCACTGCCACCACGGGATCCCCTGGTGCTGAACGTGGTGAGGCCCTGCTGGATCTGTGGGTGCCAGGGAACGTGAGGCACAGCTCAGTCTGAAGCTGGCACATAGAGCCTGTGCCACAGACCCTCCAGCACCAAACTGTAGCTATGGGATGTTCCTATTCAGTTGCAATCACCTGGCTGGCACTGCCAGGCCCGAGCTGGAGTCTGTCCCTTGCATCCCTGGGCACTGGGCTCAGTTTCAGGCTGGCTGCCAGCCCAGGCCCACCTACCAACCAGTTATGTTTCCTTCTCTGCTTGCATTTCCACCTGGCTGCCAACAAACACGACCCAGAAATAGCAGAGTATGTTTAACTCCACTTCATTAGCCCAAACCCACCCAAGAGCTCTCAGAGAGACGACCAGGTGCCTCCTGAGCACGCAAGATGCTCCAGGCTTGAAGCCTTTTACTCAGGAGGGGAGTAAACCCATTTTCAGAGTTTACAAAGGGAGGCAGTGAATCCTGCTGTGGTTTGAACGCTTCCACAGGCAACCAGGCAGGGCCACAGCGCTGACCACAAGCCATGGCACCCATCACGTGCAGCTCGAGCTGTCCCTGCCAGCTACGTGCGCTTCCGCCCTCACTCGCCCTGCGCTTCCCGTCCCGCTCCGGAAGCCCAGCAGTCCCCTGCCCTCTGCAGCTCAGGCCCCTGGCTCGTTTATCTACAAGAGATGGATGTTTCAGTGCTCCTCATCACTGCTTCCCTTCCCATCTTAAACCCTCTGGCTGCTGCAGGTTCTGGTCACCAGTTTCGGGGCCGGGATGGAGGAGCCCATCCCAGGGGTCAAACTGTGGTGGCAGCTGCACAAGCTCACACTGCTGCCCGTGGCTCCTGGATGTGGTGTGACCACCAGGCTGACCACCACCCTGCCCTGGTGGGACATGTGTAGCCCTGGCAGCACAACCCACAGTCCTGCATTCTCATTTCTCCAAGCACGTGAGACAGCAGCTCTATAAACCACTTATGAAAACCTGCAAAGAGTTGTCAGGCTGCTCTCCACGTTTAAAAAGGGGGAAATGACCATGAATAAGCCCAAGTCTGGGCTTGGGCATGCAGAGATCTCTGGCCATGTGGCCCCACTGATCTCCCTCTGAAGTAAGCAGCTTCCCCTGGAGCTGGAGCAAGGCTGACCCCAGAGCAGCCCTCCCTCACCGGGAACGCCCCACTGAGAGGAGCCTTCCTGCACACACATCCCAGCACAATTTGCTCCATCAGCTGGCCCCGTGCAGCCCACGACAGTGGCCAGCACAGCCCTTGCCTCCTGTCTGTACCCAGGAGGGTCCAGGGACACCCCAAAAACTGATTCCACGGGGGCTCTGAGGACAGGACCCACTCCCACCGCTGTCCACCCACCCTGGACAATGGTACTCAGCACAGGAGGGGCAAGGGGACCCTCCCCACTCCCAGCCAAGAGAAAGCCCCCTTCACTGCCGTCAGCACTGCTCTGCAGAGCTCTGTGCTGTGAAAACAAAGGGCCAGGCAGCGCTCCCCAAACCCGGCTTGTCCAGACAACGCTGCAGAGGGAATGGATCGGGCCGAGCACCAGGAACGGGCACGGCCGAGCGTGCCCAGGGCGGCCGAGCCGCGCTCCGGGGCTGATGCCCCCGTCCCACGAGGCACTGACTGCAGCTACGGCAAAAAAAGGAGCGAGCAAGAAGAGATTCACATCCTGGGAGTTACAGTTCAGCTTTCCTTTTTCTTTTTTTGTGTGTGGGTTTTTTTTTTTTTTCACCCCCTATTTTTTTTCTCGCCTTTTAAAATTTTGTTTCGCTTCGTTTTGTTCTTTGAAGGGTAGGGTGGTATGGATTTTTATTTAATTTCTTTGTTTGTTTTTGTTGCTTTCTTTCTTTCCTAGAGCCAGCTGCGCCCCAGACGCCCCGCGAACCCTTTAGCGGGGGCAGCAGCCGGAGCAGGGCAGGGGACCAGGGGGTACCCGGGGGAGCAGGGGGTGCCCCCGGGCAGGGCAGGGCTTGATCTATGGATGTCTATTGATCCCGGACAATGCCGGCAGCGCGGCCAGGCGGTGCCGAACAGCGGCCCCTCTCGTGGGGCACGGCGGCGGCACAAGGGGCCGGGTCCCCGCAGCCCCCGGTGCCC
>VZRX01018663.1:0-13301 GCA_013398075.1 Notiomystis cincta | reverse complement strand
GCTGAGCTCGCAGCACCCCTCCCCATCACACCAGGCTGGCAGCAGCCCCTCCCCACCACGCTGAGCTGGCAGCAGCCCCTCCTGGGATGCCCAGCAAGGCTGGCACAGGCTGCTCTGCAAACGATGGATGCTCAGGGAAGGCAAGTCCCACATGCCCTCACTTCAGCAAGGACCACAAATACCAGTTTCTGAGAAACTTCCACCCAGCACCCAGGCAGGAAACCCAGCCTCAATCTGTTTATGCTGCAGCTGCACGCAGCTTTCTGCCAGATTACACCACTTTTTATGACTTATTAGAGCTTTAACCCCTATCAATGGGCATTAGTGTTTTAATCTCTCTAATCTCCAGGAAAATCCAATGCTGGATGCCAAACCAGGCTTGCCCAAGGAGCAGCTGGGTCTGTTTGCAAGTCACTCCAGCCTTGCTGGAGCTGGAGAAAGGCAGGAAAAGGCTTGCACAGCTCTAAAAGGAGGCTCTCAGGTGCAATGTGCTCTTCCTGTCCCTGCCATTGACCACATCTGGGGCTGTGCAGGAGTTAAACATCAGCACAGGGTTCACGTGCCCAAAGTGAGACTGGCAGAGGGGTGAACACGGTGTGCTCAGCCCTGTGAAACAACTCCTCGCTCCTCAGGGTTCAGTTTTTCAGACTGAAGTCATGGGCACACTTTATTCTTGCCTGTGAGGGAACAAAAATAACCATGGAAAAGTTCTCCCCATGGTCACTGAATCTCTGCAAGGACGTTTCTCAGAATCACAGACTGGTTTGGTTGGAAGGGACCTTAAAGAACATCTAATTCCAATCATGGGCAGGGACACCTTCCACCAAACCAGGTCCAACCTGGCCTTGGACACTTGCAGGGATGTGGCAGCCACATCTGGATGCCCCCTGCAAGGACCTCACCACCCTCAGTTTAAAAATCTGGGCACACGGGAACTCAACGCTGTGTACAAGTTGTTTCACAGAGTAATTAAAAGTAAATATTTTGTTTCAACTCATATCTCCTCCTTCCCCGGTGGTGAGAGAGCAGCTCAGAAGGACAAGGAAGTGTCACCCTTGGCCTCAGAGCAAGTGCAGCAGGGCTTTGGTGGCACTTGGTGACTTGGGGGTGTTTGCATGGAGGAGGCACTCACAGAGTGACAAAGAGCCACCTCTGGGGTTTGTTCTTACAGGAGCATCTCCATTCCTGTGAGGAGAACAGGGCCTGTACTTCTGCCACTGCTCATTTCTGGCTCTGAGCACAGGCAGCACCGACAGGCAGAGGAAGGAAGCAGCTTTACCCCCACAGTGCAGATGAACTGGAGAGGGATTAAGTGACTCGCCCAGGGTCACGCAGAAACCCTACAGCAGAGCCAAGAACTGGATCCAAATCCCCTAATTAAGGGTTTTTAAATCACAAACTCATTGTTCTTCTCTTAGGAAAAAACTAATAATCAGAGTTAGGAGCAATTCTAAAAAGGCCTATTGCTGTTCAAAGTTGTACCAAGGGATTTAAACTAACTACAGATCCAGCTTTTAGTGTTGCAACTAATCTGAAATATTAAGGAAGACTCCTGCCTGGCTTACATGATCCAATCTGTACTGCTGTATGGGACATCCCTGCAGGTGAAAGCAGGTCCCCATGTCACAGCCACGCTGTGCAGGGCTGGTGGGGCTCGCTGGAGAAGGTGGTGCAGCACTGATGATGCTCAGGGATACAGCAATGAGGCTTTCAACAGTCTCTGAGTTTTGGGGACAATCCCAACCACGGTCCTGTGCAGCAGAAAACTGCCCAGCAGTGGGGCTGCTCCCCAGCCACGCCAGCCCTGCTGTCCCCCAGCAGCACTGCAGCCCTCCCCTGTGCTGGGCAATGCTCTGCCCTTGGCCAGCTCCAACCAAAAATCCCCAGCTTTGAGGAACAACCAAGATGTGCAAACAAAGAAAGCTTCACCAGACCTATGCAGGCTGTGGGCAGACCTGCCAGCAAACTCACTTCATCCCAAGCTGCCCAGCTCTTAAGAAAACATCAAATCCCTTGGGCACAGGCAGCACGAGCAGGACGTGTTCTCTCTCAGAAATGCTGAAGGGACATTTCCAATTTTACTGCACCTCAGCAATCCCCCATTAAAAGTGCAACCTTAGGGCTTAGGAAATAATTTTTATTCTTTCAATATTGCTGCAATGTTGACTACCTGCCAGTCCCCAGTGACTTTGACAGACAGGTGGAGATTCTGCCAGCTATATTTATAATCTCAGATCAATAGCAGAATGAAAAGCACATCCAGAGACCTTGGTAGAGCACCATCAAACTCAGTGGAAAGTAGCGTGACCGAGAAAAGGACACGAGCTTGCAGATCACAAGACCAAAATTTCATTTTTTTTAGCACTGAAAGAGACACCATCACCTCTAGCAGGAACAGAAAGGATCCCCCAATGCCAGGAACATCTAAAACCAACCCCAAAGCTTTTCTAAGAGCCAGAGTGCAGGTCTGCAAGTGTTACCACTCAGGGAGGGCTCTGCCAGGCAGCCACCATGGTCCCTGCAGCATGTGCAGGGCAACTCCCCAGAACATCTCTAAGACCCACAGATCAATGGCATTTCCTCCCTTCTGGCTGTACTGAACTCCCAAGTCGAGAGATGATGCTGGTTTTGTCCTTTAAACTACCTGGTTTCTGGCACTGAACAGCTGCTCTGAGGAGCCCATGTCTCTGCAGGTATCCCACCACTTCCTTCATGAAAGCAGCTCTTTGGTGGCTTAAATCTCCCTAGAGAGAGTGCAGGCACTTCCAGGAGCACCCCAGAGCCCTCCAGAGCTCCGGGACATCCTGGGCCAGCACAGGGAGCCTCGGCCAGGAGCAGGATCCCGACCCTCCAGCATCACTGCCCCGTGGCTGTTCTGCTGAGCCCACACTACAGCCAGCACTGCCCCAGCTCCCACCACACCAAACCCCAGAGCCTGCTCCAGCTGGACATCTCCTGACCGCTCCCACTCTCCAGGAAGGAAGGAAGGAATTATTTCACACGCTGTCACCGGCCGTCACGCGCAGCTGGCACCGCGTCCTTGGCGTGAGTCACCCGCTCCCAGGGCAGGCCCTGCCTCTGCTCCCGGTGTCACATCCCAGCAGAGGCCCTGCAGCAGCTCCCTTCCTCTGGCACATTCCTCCTGCAGAGGATTTGCAGTGCCTGCTGCCTTGGGCGGGGCAGGCAGGAGGCTCCTCGCAGTGCTCGACCAATGTTTCCCAAAAGGGCTTTGCTAGGAAGGCACTCTGCAGTTACAAATGTTTGGGGAAAGGAAGAAAGAACCCCATTCCTCCCAAATTCCCTTTCCCTTGCAGGGGGCACTGGTTGGGGCACTGTTCTGGGCACTGCTGAGCTGGTTTGGACAGACACTAAGCACACTCATGATCTCCCAGGCACTGCCACGGCCCCAGCTCTGAGCACAGGTTTTGCTCAGCAGGGACAGGTCTGCCTTGGCACCCAAATGCTGCTGCTCAAATCCCTGGGCCAGCTCTGCAGATGGCACAGCCCAGCCATGCCCAAGGAAACACACTTGGCTCCTTTAGCTGCTTAGGAGCAATCCTCACACCTCCTCCTCAAGGGCAGGACCTGCTCCCCAGACACCCCCACAGACTATCACAAATGACAAATTATCCCAAAAAGGGGTAAGGCAAAACTCTCTGCATCTCACCCCACCAGCATCCCAGAGCCTCACTCCACCTGCCCTGCCCTGTGGAGAGAGGGGGAGCAGATGGAGCCTACACAGAGCTCACACACCAAAGGGCACCTCACAGCATCCTCCTCCACCACCAGCAGCACAGTCAAAGCAGAGGATGAGTTTGGTGAAAATAAATCACCTTTGCAAGGGAGAGCAGCAGGGAGTGAAAAATTCAACTGCCTGAGTCGCCCCAAACTTGTTCAAGTGGTTTAAAACTCTTTCACCCCAAAGTGGCACCTCCTCTGTGGATGGGGGGATGCCCAGGCAGTGACAGCCCTGGGGGTCACAGCAAGCCCCTGGTACAAACCAAGCTGCAGAGAAGGTGCTGGAGTGTCCTAACGGTCCCTGCAGGCCACGTGCAGGGATACACAGCCCTGCAAGCTGCACACAATGGGCCCTTCTCTTTTAAACCTCCAAACGGCCGTTTGGAGGTAAAGAAGAAAGAATTTAGGGCATCCTAACCCTGAAAAGAAGGAAAACTCCATTCAAGCTGCTGGGCTCTCTCCTGCAGCTTAATTAATAACAACCCATCCCCAGCAAGCTGCTGCAGCGCCAGCTGTCTCCTCGGATGGAGGTGCCTTGCTCCGAATAATAGTGCTTTGTGTTTTGATGGGAAAAGGTCAGGAGGATGGGGGGGAGGAGGAGCACGGGTGGGAGGGAAATGTGTTGCTTCCCTGCAGCTCTGACACCATGAGCGAGTCCTGCTCGGTCCCCATCTGCTGCTGGGTCGGATCTGGGAGGTGGTGGCACCCCTCCATCAGCCCTGGGGCGATTGTGTCCTAAAACTCAGCAGAGAGAGAGGGACACGGGGAGAATTCAGGCTTGTGGGAGGCCTGGGCAGCTCCTGATGCCACTTTGACACGGTCCAGGAGCCCCCTCTGGGGAAATCCCTGCTCTGCTCTTATCAGGAGCCTCCCTGATAACGGCACTGCAGGATCAGCGCTGCAGGGAGCCAGCTCTGTGTGCCTCTGGCAGCTTTTCCAGGCCACCAGAAAGGGACGTTCCCTGCTACCATTTGGCTTTTGCATAAACAAACCGGCCCAGCCTGGCTCACAGCAGCAGCAGGGGATGAATCCAAGGTGATGCAACAATGCGGCACAGAGGGGGAAACAAAGTCAAAGGGCCCCGAGCCCTGGGTGGGAGATGCTCAGAGCCACCAGGCTCCAGGGCATGGCCAGGACATCACCTCCATTTCTGCCTGGCCATAGAGCCCAGAGCTGAGTACCAAACCAAGACACCCCCTTGGATCCTGAGCACCACAGCCAAGGGCTCCTGGGACACCCATGGGTGCTCTCTGCCTGCCATGGCCCTGCTCCTGGATGGTTATCCAGCTCTCCTGGGAAAGGGATGCTCCTGCCCCAGCCCAGTGCCAGCACCAGACTGGGCACTGGTGCCTGGGGATCACCACTGACACGGTCACTGCCCTCTGAGGAGCACACAGGCAGCTCCTGTGCTCTGCCAGCTGGCCTGGCCTCTGCTCTCACTGGCACTTTTGCCCCCTCCTTGTCCCACCCATGTCCCTCTGTGCCATCCAGGCTGCCCCAGTGTGGAGATGCCTCTGGTCCTGTTCAGGACTGGGGCATGACATCCCATCCATTTATCTTGGGGAATAAAGAGAGACTTGGGGAATAAAAACAGCAAAGAAAGGCAGCAGGAAGTAGCATTAGGTCAGGTCCCTGTCCCACAGACATGTCCCCTACCCAGGCACCACTCTTCATCCCCCAGCTGTGCAGGGGGAGGACACAGCCCACAGAGCCCCCACAGTGCTAAAACCCCAGGAAAAGGTCCCTGTTGCTTAGCAAAGGGCCATTCATCACCAGAACTGTGTGGGATGACAAAGGGTTAACCCGCTGCAGCTGGGCCAGAAATACCATGCAGGACAAAGGGAGACTTCATGTCACCCTCACTGCATCCGCCCAGCACCACAGAAAGGGGCCTTAATCCGATTCCCAAAGAAAATGTGGCTTTTACAGCCCCGCCTGGCCAGGGCCCTCCAGCAAGTTCTGCAGCTACAGCAAGAGTTAACCCAGTCTGTGTCTGAGAAGGGGCCAGAAAGTAGGAAGGGAAATCGCTTTTCCACAAGTTTGTGAGAAGGGAGAGCTGGGTGGAGGCGGCTGGACCCAGGCAGCACCCCTGCAGCAGGACCACAGGGACATGGATGTCTTAGCCTGGATAATCTGATGGCCCCAAAGCACCCCTAGAGCAGCCAGACCTGGGCAGTGGTTTTCAGGGATTTATCAGGGGCTGCACCCCGTCCCAGCGATCACCAATGGCACAGTGAGGGAGCTGTGAGCACCCCAGCACTGCCTGGTGTTTTGGGGGTGATCAGGACGAGCCAGCAGAGATCTTCAGGGCGTTAATGGCAGAACTCTGCCTCGTCCCCACAAGGACAGGGAGCCCAGGGAACAGAGCCAGGGGTGCTGCTGGGAAGCAGACAGTGCTCACACCTCTAGATGTGCATGAAGCATCTCTGCCTTCGCCTGCCAGCCCAGCACACATCCCACAGTGCCACGTCCCTGCCCGAGTCACAGCTGTGTCCCTGTGCCAAGTGGGCTGTGCCAGCCTGGCCCCTCCACCCTGTCACTTGAAGTGCCACATGCCCACTCCCCTCCTGGTTTTTGGACAGGCACTCCTGGGATGCCACTGAGCTGTATGTGCAAGATTAACTCTTTCACTCCCCTTTTGGTGATCAGTTTTTAACAAATGAGGTAGCTTTACTGCACTCCACTCCACAAAGCCTGATGGATTTTGGGGATGAATGAAATAAACTGAATTGAATTCAGCCATAAGATCACAGCACCCAGCAGGCTCAACCCCAGGAGAGCCAGCCCTCCCTTTCCCAGCCCAGCTTTCCCCCTGCACTGGAGCAGAGCTCAGACACGTTGCCCAAGGAGCAGCAGCTCCAGCCCGTGTTTCACCCAGCCCCAGCACAGCTTTGACAGGGCTGGCCGGGGCCATACGGAAATCACAGCATTTAAAACCACAGGCTATAAAAATTCCACCGTGCTCAGAGAAGGGAAGTCTGGATTCCCCGTGGAGAGGCGTCCAGGAACCGCTGCTGCCGGGTTATTGGCCACCAAGCCTTCAGACCCTGCCACATGTGCATACCAAGAGCCACGGCCAGCACAGCCTGGTGAGGGGTACGTGCTGAGGGGCTCTGGGGTCAAACACATTCAGACACCACCACAGAGCCCCCCAGTAGCCCCACAGCCACACAGGGACGTTGGTCTCAACATGGGAAATCATGGATGGCAACTACAACATCATGGGAGAGGTCACAGCTCCCAGGGCTATCGCAGTTTGCCGTGTGTTGTTCCAAACTTGTTTTAAAAAGCCCTTACCTGCACTCAGGATGCCCTCACAGCAGGACACACGCCCTGGACAGCTGTACTCCTCCTGGATGTTGTATTCTACAATCTGGAATCACACCTGGACGAGGCAGCAGCGCTTAGGGGTTCACACATAATCGCAATTCTTGATTTTTTGCATTTCTACCTTGTCTCGAAACCAAAGCTCAGCCCCACTGCCTGGCTCACCTACCTCCCAGGAGAATTTAGTCCAACCAACCAACACTCATTAGCACCAGGAGACCCAGGACTCTCATCCAGAGAGTAAAATCCCCTCCCACCCCAGAGCTGCGCCACCAGTCTGCTCCCTCTGCCGCACCCACCATCCACAGCAGCAGGAATTCAATAAAATTAAGCAACTTTAACCCAAAACTTGCCTGGCGCTATGGGAGGCTGTTCCTGTGCTCCTCTGCTCCGTGTGTTCCTCAAGCTGACCCTGGGAAGCAGCAGCAGCAGCAGCAGCAGCAGCAGCAAGCCCTGTGTGCCATGCAGGACATGTGGCTGCTCAGCTCATGGATGGCTGGGTATCCCAGCAGGGTTTAGGGGAGTCATGGAATGAGCTGCTATTTACAGAAGGGTGGACACAACACTGATGAAATCTCCAAGAGATGTGATACAGACAGCTCAGTGTACACTGGCAGTCAGGGCACAGGGCAGCAGAACCACCAGATCCCAGCTGCTGCCCCGGCCCCGAGCTGCTCTGGCAGAGCCGAGATGGTCTCAGCCCTGAAGGCGTCAGCCCAGACCCATCCCAGATGCTCCTTCCCTAAATGAAGTGTGGTCACACTGGATGGATATAAAAAGCCCAGCCTGAAATCCTCTGGCGTGAAGCCTTTCCTGCAGCCCCGGCTGCTTCCAAGGGCTGTTTGACAGGGAGGCATTGGGATATGGAGGGAAAGAGCAATTCCTGGGGGTCAGCCTGGGCTCCTGTGCCCAGCACCCCTAACCTCTGCCAGACTAAGGCAAGAGGGAAAGTCCCTGTGCTTGGCAAGTCCAGGTGGTCCCACCACGTCACCTAAACATCCATGTCACAGTCAGTGGGCAAAAGCTGCCAGGAGCGGCGAGACAACGACGCAGAGGGCTTTTGAATTATAAAAAAAAAAGAGAAAGGAAAAAAAAGTGAGGCTCAGAGCTGGGCCGGTTTGCAGAGCTCCAGAGCTGCGACACAGCACAGAACAGACTGCGGGGANACTGCGGGTTCCCAGCCCCGCCGAGCCCCCGCTCTCCCCGCAGCTCCCGCGGGGGCCGCGCCCGGGAGGGGCTTGGCCGGGGCTGTTCAAAGGCGCCAATTAAAGAGAAACCCGCGGGGGACGGGACGGCGGAGGCGAGTCCCGCTCTCGGGGGCTGTCCCACGCAGGAGGGCGAACATTCCTGCCAGGAAGGGATCGGCTCTCCCCTGGCAGGCAGCCGGCCATCCCCTTGTGCCCTGTCCCCAGCCCTGCGGTGTCTCTGTCCCCATGGTGTCCACCCTGCACTGACATCCCCACGTGCCCCCTTCCCTGTGCTGTTCCCATCCTCATGGCATCCACACCCCTGGAGTGTCATCATCCCTTTGGTGTCTCCGACCTTGTGGCATCCTCACCCTCACAGTGCCCCCATCCATGTGGCATCTTCACACCCCTGCCCTTTTTGGGGCTCTGGGTGATCCCAGAGCACCCCAGAGTGCACAGGGAATGTGTGCCCTGGGCACAGCCTGCAGCTCAGGTTTGGGGGTGCTGCAAGTGCTGGGGCAGGATGGGCAAGAGGAGGGGAGTGCAGGAGGCTGTTTTTGGGGAGCACTTCCCAAACAGGCACTGAGAGCCACAGAAAAGGGCTGGGCACAGGAGGCCTGCACCCGCCAGCACACACGAGGATGCTCAGGAGGTGGGTTTTCCCTGGTGTTCATCAGGACAAGGGGCCATCAAACACCAGGAAGTTCCTTTTCCACATCAGTTCACAACCAACTTCCAGAGCAGAAACCAAGGAGTGAGGCTACCACGGGCTGCCAGACCTGCCTTTTGTCACCAGACACACTCCCCAGGATGTCACAGGAATGCCTTTGCCAAAAGGAACGTGGGAGTATCTCCGGTGCAGCCCACAGAGCCCTCAGAGCCACACATCTGCCAGGCTGCTCAGGCTGTGGCAGCTGCTCAGGCTGTGTTTGCACCACCTGCACAGAACCAAACCACACCTGGCTCCTCCTGCTGGGGCAGGGCTCCCAAATTCAGCAGGGACCCCACCACAGGCAGCACCCTTCCCCTGGCTGGCACCTCCAGAAGCCAGGGCCCCTTTTCACCACAGGGCTGCTGGGTTAGGACAGCCCATCCACATTGGGGTCCCATCCTGCTGGGAGCTGGCACCCACCCCCTGGATCATGCCAGGGGTGCTGCCACCCCGTTTCACCCCCAGGACCTGGCACCAGCCTCTGTGAGTGCCCTGTCCCACTCTCTGCCTGCTCAGGTGGTGCTGCAGAGGCTCAGCCCAGCACGTCCCATCCTGCAGGGAGCCGGCTCTGCCCCCTCCCTCAGCACAGGCCCCGACAAATCATTCCCCTGTGACAATGCCTGCGTCACATCCCTGGGGTTTTCCCTCTGCCTAGCCTCTGTTTTTCCCCTCCTCACCCTTCAAACCCCCTCATCACACGGCCACGCATCTTCCCCACTCCACAAATCCCCACTGCCAGGGCTGTGGAGATCCCAGCACAGCCCTTGCCACAGATTTTCACTCCCTGAGGCTGGGGAGAGCTCAAGCAGAGACTTACTCAGCCAAAGATGATGAGGAGGACAATGCACACTGCCCAGCACCCGCGAGAGCCAAGGATGCTTCAGCACCTATTTCAGCTGCTGCCCAGGGAGCCTCCCCCCAGCTTCTGGAAAGTTTTGCTCAATTCCCTTCGAAAAGGTCTCACAAAGCAGATCCCTCCTGGCTCTCTGCCTCCCTCAGCACCAGACATGAAAAGCACTCAAGTTTCTCCCCGGGTAACGCGGGTAAAAGCCTCCAACATCAAAGGCACCACACAAGAGTTCTCGCCCCCCTATTCCTCCCAGGCACCAGTGCTGGGGCTGCCTCCCTTGAAAGCACAGCAACCTCAGTGGTCGAGGCACCAACTCTGCTGAAAACACAGTTTTGAATTTTTTTTTCTGTTATTTTTTTCTTTTTGCCCCTTATTTTATTTTTTTTTAAATCAGCCACAAGCTGGGGAACTAGGGGGCAAATCTGGGCCAGGCTCTCCTTTGGGGGGCAACACATCCAGCGTGGTCTGGTGGGGTTGTGCTCACTGTCTGCTGTGTGGTCACCCCAGAAGAAGGGGAGCAAAAATATCCCTTGTGCCAGTCCTGTGTGCTCATTGCCCAACACTGAGCAAGCCACAAAGTGTCCTGAAGCAAAACCACAAGCACCCTCCGAGCGAGCAGATTCCCATGGACTTCTCAGCAGCTCCTGCCACTCCTCTCCCCCATCTGCAAAACAGAAACAACATCTCCCCCCTGCCTGGCGAAGCACTTTGGTGTCTGCACGGCAGATCAGGGCGAGGGAGGGGTGTTTACCTTCCTGGAAACAGGGAGCAGCATTTACACCCAAAACACCACGGCCTCAGCACAAAATTCCGGGGCAGAGGGAGCAGTTGCAGACGCAGCAGGAACAGGCACGGACTCAGAAAACGAGGAGGACTAGAAAATAGCTTCGAACACCGCAGGGATTTCAAAAACTCCTAGGAGCACATGGTTTCTTGGCCCATTTCAGAGTGTTCCTCATCCCTCCATCCCACACAGCAGTTGCTCCTGCCAGATCACCGCCTGCCCGGGAATGTTAGGTTCATTTTATTGCTGGAGCATGGAAACAACCTCGGTTTGCAGGGGGGAGGTGGGAGGGCTCTGCCGTTCAACACTTGGCCGCGCTCGCGCTGTGATTAATTTCACCCGGCACACAGATACCAGATGTGCTCGGGGCAGGCTGGAGCGTATCCTAAATTGCACCAAGATGGAATTTTTGGGCAATTTTCAGGGAGTGCTGAGGGCAGGCACTGATGGGAGAGCAGAGATTTACACAGATAGGCAAGAGAAGAGAATTCTGTGGGGTTATGGCACTGGTCATAACCCCTGGGCCAGCTGCAGTGCCACGGGCTGTCCTTATAATCAGCACCTTGTCATTTTGGGGGCAATTCCTCCAATTCCTGTCCTTCTGTGGGTCTGATTTCCACATGCTTACAGCAAAAGCCACTCCAGTCTTACCCCTGCTTCTGCTGATCTCACAGAAATTTAGGAATTGCTGGTTCAGGAACAGCAAACACTGGGAAGGTTGCACCTCTCTACGCTGCTTCCCCAGGGTCCACTGCAAGCCCACTCCTAAAGCAAATCCATCAGCAGCTTCTCCCCACCCCTATGGGGAGGAGTGCCCTGGGGTCACCTACATGGGTGTCCCTTTAATTAGAACCAAATTCTGGAGCAGCCCTGGAGACTGAGTCATTCCAGCTTTTTGGAGGCCACGCACTGCCCTGGTGGGCAGTTGACTTTGGCCAGGGCGACTTCTGGTTCATTTCTGGGTGCAGGGTGATGTGAGATTTTGGTTTATGGCCTGTCCCTGTGGCACAGCCCAACCCTTGCTCCAGGATGGGAAACACCTCTCTGTGCCAAGCAGCCCAGAGAAGCAAAGTCCCCCTGGAGCTCACTGCAGCCCCACCAAGGGACCCAACCAGCAAACACCGAGTGAGGGTGGGATCTGCTCGAGTACCTCCAGCATGGTAGAACTGTGTGATGCCCCAAACCCTCACCATGGGTTTTCAGAGACCTCTCTTTGCTGTGCAGGGTTCCCTCCTGCTGATCTCACCTGTGGGGCCATGGCTGATGTCCTCCAAAAAGGAGTTCAGGCCACGCCTGGACCTGCTGGTTTTCTCTTTTCTTCTCTGCCCAGATTTGGGAGCTGAAGTTTGAGTCATTCTCACCTCCCCCGGGCCAGATCAGCCCCACAAAGAGGTGGCCAGGCTGTGGTTCACACCCCATTTCAGCAGTTCTGGGTGCTGCTGCTGATATGACTGGTGGTGACCACCAGCACTGGTGTCACCAGGGCTGTCCCACAGGACACAAAAAGGGTCCAGGGCAGAGTAAAACAGTGCTAGCTCTGTCTTCTGCTGCAGGCATGAAAAGGAGCAACAAAAAGGAGCATTTCTCCTCCCTGAAACTCCATGGACGTGCTTGCTGCCAACAGGGAGAATGTGGTAGCCTGTCTGTCTGTCTGTCCAGGCAGGGCCTGCAGCGACTCTGGGCGTGAGAAATCCCAAATTCTGCATCCCACAGGGCTGCCTTTGTGCTTCTGCTGAAATGGTGAGGTCTGGTTGGCACCTAAAGCCTGGTTTGGGGGTTCATCAGGGCAGGAGGGAGGGGCAGTGCTCTGCAGGCTCCCAGCTATGGCTACAAAGGATTTCACCCAAGCGAAGTCTCCCTCTGTTCCTCCTCCGTTTTTTCCCACCGTGGGTCCGTGCTGTGCATGCAAAACCAGAGCTGAGTTGTGAATTTACACCCAGAAACCAAAAGTAAAAGATCTGTTATTCACTTCTATGAGCAAAGGTTAAATCCTACCAAATACATCAGCTTTTGTGGACAGGACGAGCGTTTGGCAGGCAGCAGGAAGGAACAGGAACGTGGGAATTCCTCCTACGACTTGGCAACAGACTCTTCCCCCAGCACGGGAGCTCTCTGGGGTCTGCTCAGCCTCTGCCAAGCTCAGAAAGCCCCTCATTCAAGTGCTCAGTAATCTCACAGGACATCCTGTAAGCTCGAGGAGGAGTTTAAATGAAGGGCTGGATGGATTCAAGCTGCCTAATTGTTGGAGAGAGCAATAGGAAAGGTGGTGTGGCAGAGCTGGGGCTGCAATGTCCTGACCTGCTCTTTGGAGAAACACCTCATCCTACTGAATACAGAAGGTGTGTGCAGCAAATCAGCTCCTGAGTCAGTTGTGCTGAGCTGTAACACAATGTCTGCCTGCAGTGGGATCCACCAGGGTATGAAAGAAGCTGAGTTAGTATTTCCTGGGAGGTCTGAGAGGGGCACCCTGCCTGTTCCTGCCTCACCCTGGCTGCTCCCATCATCCCATGACAGAGCACATCTTGGTTTGATGCTCTTCCAGCATCAGGGTGATGGGGCAGTGCTGTGTTCAGAGGCACAGGAGAGCCAAGCCATCCATCCTGAAAGGTATTCAGGCACCTGATTCCAGTTAGGCTGAAATGCTCCTCAAGAGACAAAGGACAGACCGAAAGAGAGACAGAAAAATGGATGGATGGATGGATG